>CAMZMU010000064.1:53744525-53831221 GCA_947311845.1 Poa pratensis
CGCTACCTCGCCTCGCCACCAATCCTCGTGGCACCAGAAGAAAAGGAGCCCCTACTACTGTACATTGCTGCCACCAACCAGGTGATCAGCGCTGTGCTTGTGGTAGAGCGTGACGCTCCGAAGAAGTCAAGCAAGATCAAGGGCAAGCGACCCGGGAACTCTCTCCCGGGACAACCATGCAAGAAAAGGCTGCCGGGTGACCAGGGGTCTCGATCCTGACGTCACTGCAACCTTACCAGACGGTGCGGAGCCCGTCGGGAATGGAGAATCTCCCTCCGACGAGACTTCGCCGGGGGCTACCTCGTCCCCACCCCAAGACGTCGACGTGGAGGAAGCCGAGCCCTTCAGGACTCGGCGACCCGCAAGGTGCAGCACCCGGTCTACTTCGTCAGCGCAGTGCTGCGCGACGCCCGGGAGCGGTACCCCATGATGCAGAAGCTGCTGCTGGCAATCCTCATTGCCTCCCGCAAGATGAGGCCGTACTTCCAAAGCCATCCCATCACGGTGGTATCCAAGTACAACCTAAGAAGCCCCCTGGAGAACCCACTTGCCACTGGTCGCATATCATGGTGGGCCATGGAGCTTCAAGGTTTCGGTCTCAAGTTCGAGCACACGGACAACATCAAGAGTCAGGCGCTGGCGGACTTCACGGCCGAGTGGACCGAGACGGCGTTCGACGACCCGGAAGAGGAAACCTGCCTCCCCGGGAAGGAAGATCCTAGCGCCTGGACCATGCACTTCGACGGCTCCTACACCAAGGGGAAAGGAGGTGCTGGGGTTGTCCTAACCTCACCAACCGGGGACCGGCTGAAGTACGTCGTCCAGATGCACTACCAAGGGAACATCTCCAACAACACGGCGGAGTACGAGGGCCTGCTCGCAGGACTTCGTGCTGCCATCGGCCTCGGCATCAACAAGATCGTCGTCAAGGGTGACTCTCAGTTAGTCATCAAACAAGTGAACAAGGAGTACGCGTGCCCTCAGATGGCACCATACGTTGGAGGTCTGGAAGCTGCAGCGGCGCTTCGACAACTTCCGGGCTGTGTACGTCCCACGGGGAGAAAACACGGCCGCGGATGAGCTATCGCAGGTGGCGTCCAAGCAAGAACCAGTGCCTCCCGGGATCTACATCGAGGTCCTCAGGCGACCTTCGATTCCACCCGAGAGGCTGCAAGATCTGCGCCGGGGGCTGGCGACCCTTCTACCTCGACAACACGGGTAGCCAGCCCAGAAGCTCAAGACCCGGCAGCCCCTCTGGCGGAGGAAGCTATGCTTTCTTTCCGTCGGATGGTGCTACCGGTGGAAGGAACCCACCCACCCTGGGCCCGGGACATCGTCAAGTACATCATGGAGCACGCCCTCCCGGAGGATGATCACGACGCCGAGCGGGTGGCTCGTCAAGCCAAGCTCTACGTCATGATCGACGGCGAGCTCTACCGGCGACGGGACAACGGAGTCAAGCTCCGCTGCATCCTCAAGAACAAGGCCAAGTACTGCTAGGGACATCCACGAGGGCACATGTTCAAGTCATGTGGCATCAAGATCACTGGCGGGTAAAGTTTTCGTCACGGGTTCTACTGGCCAACAGTCCTCAGTGATGCGAGCAGCTAGTCAAGACCTGTGAAGCCTGCCAGTACTATGCGAAGAACATACATCAGCCGGCGCAAGCTCTGCAGCCAATTCCAATCTCCTGGCCGTTCGCGGTCTGGGGGCTGGACATCGTGGGAAGATACCGAAGTCTGTCGGGGGCCATGAATACCTTTTCGTGGCCATCGACAAGTTCACAAAGTGGGTGGAAGTGATGCCAGTACCAGACAGACAGCTCAAGCAGCCATCAAGTTCATTGAAGGGATCGTGTACCGCTTCGGAGTACCCAACAGAATCATAACGGACAATGGCTCTCAGTTCACAAGCCGATCCTTCCTCAACTTCTGTGAAGAGCTGGGAATCAAGGTGTGTTTTGCCTCGGTGTCCTACCCAAGGTGCAATGGGCAAGTGGAGCGAGCCAATGCGGAGGTCCTAAAGGGTTTGAAGACCAAGGCCTTTGACAAGTTAGAAGACAAGGGCAAGAACTGGATTGAGCATCTACCAAGTGTCTTGTGGTCCCTCAGAACCACACCAAGCAGAGCCACTCAAGAAACACCATTCTTCCTTGTCTATGGAGCAGAAGCCGTCTTGCCAACAGACTCAGGCATGGATCCCCCGGGTACTTGCCTATGATGAAGACGCACAAGCTGAGAGGAGGATTGATGACATCAACTTCCTGGAAGAGGTGCGGTGTCGAGCTTCTTACGATCTGCTCGATACCAGCAAGGGCTCCGCCGCTATCATGATCGCCATATCCGTTCACGGGTACTGGAACCCGGAGACCTGGTTCTCCGCAAGAAGCAGAAAGCTTGATAACATGAACAAGCTGTCGTCCAAGTGGGAAGGACCTTATCGGGTGACGCATACCCTGAGACCCGGAGCTGTTTATCTGGAGGACGAGAAAGGCAGGCCGGAGGGCAACGCCTGGAACATCGAGAATCTCCGGAAATTCTACCCCTGAATACGAACATGAATCGCAGATAGTTCGAGTCAACTAAGCACGCCCAAGGGGCTAGTGTTCTGTATAAGGGTGTAAGAATCGTCGCCAAGGAATAAAAGATAAGTTTTTCAATTCCGTGAGCCTCTCTTGTTGTCGTGAAGTGTGTTATCCGTAACAACCCCCAAGCAGGGGGCTGACATGGTGCCGGTGGCTGACAGGTCGAGCGCGAGTAGCCTATCAGTAGGCGCTGCCACCTGATCGTGCCGTACTGCCGCGGTAAGAAGTGGAACGGGCAGTGCTGTGTTTTAAAGAACTAAACACAGAAATGCACATTCAACTTTGCTTGCGGGTTGCTCGGATGAAACACTTTCACGACATGTAAGGGAGGGTCCATTCTTTTCCTACTGAAAGTGTGTTATGTGTAGCGCCTCTCCCGGGACAGGAATGGATGCTGAAGAGCGGCTCAGGAGCTGGATACCCGGGAAGGACAGAGCAGATCAAGAGCACGGCAAAAATCAGCTAAGTCTTTGCATGTGCATCTTGCATTCTAGGCATAATATCTCGCTCGGAGTCAATATACCACCAACCTGCGCATGCTTGACAGTTGATGAGAACCTTTGCGGGGGTAATGCGTCCTCCCCGGCGAACGGTCAGATTTCCCTTCTGGCCTAGTACCCGTGGCTGTGGAGTGGACTCCCGGAAGGCATAGTGCTCTTAGGGGTACTGCTACGGTACAGGCGGTTAGAGTACTTGTCACCTAAGAGATCTCCTCTGAAAACTTGACGGCGCGTTAGTGCAAGGGGAGGTTTGGGAAATGACCCCGGGAGTTGAGCCCTAGGTTGCATTCATCTGAACTTACATTCTGAATTTACAATTCTGAGTTACATTCAGTCGAAGCTTTCCCTGGATACATATCTAGCCTATGCTACTAAGGCCAGCTCAGAGCTCCTGGCTGCGCAGATCTGTCTTCTGTTTTATTGCCTGCCGGGTGCACTCTTTTCTTCCGGGGACGCCTGGATGAAAGGATAACACGCGTGCAGGATCTTGTCAGGCGCGTCGAAGAGCTCCCCCCTTCTGCCGACCAGGGCGCTCCAGGGCCAAAGAGACGGAAGATTCCGTCCGCCAGTTCGCCTACGGACTGACTCTCGGCCTACGAAAAGCAGTCCAGGTCAAGATCGAAGTCATCCAAGAAAAAAGGCGGAAAAACAGAGAAGAGCAAACAGTGAACCTGTTCGATGGCCTCGAGCTCAGCCACAACCAAGGACAGCTCCGGAATACGGCAGTCCTTTCCTTCAGGATGGACCACAGGTGCGCCCTCCTCACTGCCCTAATCCTTGCCTCTTCTTGGGCAACAGGACCGGAGACAGTCGCCAGGCGAGCGACATTCTGGGCAGCAGAAGAACGGGACGCAACCTCGCCATCAGTGGCTCGGGCTCCAGCTTCGCTGGGTGCCTCCGCCGCGCCTCGGAAGACGGACTCCGCCGTCGACACGTCGGACAAGGCCATCTCTGCTTCGCCAGACATTGTTCTGCGGGGCGTGGAGCAGGGAAGAAGAGGAGCGGAGCAAGGCGAGAAGATGTGTCAAGGGAGTTGGAGTCTGGAGGGTCTTTTATAGGCCTCCCACGCTCCACCTACCCTTGGCGCTACGGCTGCTGCAGTAATGGTGAGCGGTTTTGCAAAAAACTCGTTCTCATTCACACGGGCGCGACACGGAGACAAGGAGGAAACAAGATCTTCTTCATTTACAAGGACTACAAGGGACGATCTTTTTTTACAACAAAAAGGTTGGCTCCCATCGAGCAAGGAGCACCGCTGTACAATGGAAGGCGCTACTTCAGAAGTACGTCGTCAAGGCCGCGGGGGAGGAGGTCAACGAGATCTCCATGGCGCCGTCCGAAGCTCCTCGCCTTCAGGAAGATGAGCTCCCCTCGACCTTGATGTCAGATGAGTTTTCCTCATCTTTCCTCGTTGTAGGAGCTCGAACTGCCGCTGCTGCTCTCCATGCAGCACTCCACACGTCCGCCATCGACACCGAAAATCTTCACGGAGAGCGTCGCATCTCCGTCGTACCGGAACGCCAAGCATTGCCCCCGGGACAAGCGGCGGGCACGGGGAGAATGACTTCCACCCCGGACCCAGAGCATGGCGCCTTCAGTGGTGCGCTCGCCATGGCCCAGGAGGGGCCATTGGGGCAGCCTTCCACTTGCAGCCAGAAGCCGGAGGGTCCGATGTCCTCCGTCGCCATCGCGAAGGAATCCGGCAGGAGAAGCCGGCTGCGAAGCCTGTGGTTCAGATCCACGATGAACTGATCGGCGCGAAGCTGGTATGAACCATGCTCCTAGGAGGGGGAGAGCGGCGGTGCCCGGCCTCCACGGCCGCCCGCGACCGCGAATCCCCCGACCTCGCGGAACAGCTCGACCACAAGTGGAGGGGCCACTCTCCGTAGCAGCTGAAGAAGAACGAGGGCGCCCAACTCCTCTCCTCGCTCTCGCCATTGGCGCTGGCAGCTTGTGGGGAGGCCTGGAGTGGGACTGAGGAAGAAGATGAACAAAGCACCAGGGGCGCGCCTCGCTTTTATAGCCGCGGCGGCACCTCTGTCAGGCGTCTCCTCGGTTCTTCCGTTACTGGGAATCGAGGGGGGCCATCGCAGTTACTCCCCAAGCGGAGTAACTCCAAGACCTTCAAGGCCATCAATGAAGCAGAGCAAGGAAGACCAGGTGCCCGGGGACCCACTTTGACCTAACTTTAGGCCATGGCCCGGCAGCTGGAGCAAGAGCCGCCAGGACCATGCCCGGGGGCTACTGTCGCAGCAGTGGAACATGGGGTTTCCCTAGTGCTGCCAAAGTGGGTCCACCCCATGTGGGCCCAGGACGAAGATGGACAAGACCAAGACTCAAGTCAAGCTGGCGGGTTCACCGTCAGGACACGCAAGGCCTACGTCGACAAAGGGCTCCGGTCCTGGGGACCTGCCGGGTCCCCGAACCAAGCAAGATGGCCAGGAAGGACCGAGAGCCTGAGTTCCCGGCATGAGGCCAGGCTCCCTCTCGGGTACTTCCCCACGTCCCTGTGGATAAGCTCTCCACCTCACCGCAGAAGACTTGGGAAGCAAGGCGAAGGCAGCGCGGGCGGGAAGCACATCCCGTGGTGGTGTCAGCTCCTGTCCACCCCAAGGCGGACGCTCCCACCTAACCCAAAGGAGACGCTAGGCTGAGGAGAGGCCACGTCTCCTCCTAAACTAGATGAGGAGGGCTCTTCACCCGAAGGTCCCTCGTGCCCCTCACATGACCCTGTGGCAACCCCTTAGCCTATAAAAGGGGACCAAGGCACGGAGGGGAGGGGAAAAAGGGAGGACGAACACAAGGTTGAACCAAGGCACTAGTCCAACAGAGCAAGACTAGACTAGGGCTGCGAAGGTGAGGGGAAGGTGATCTCCTCCGGGTCAGGATCTGTCCTTCTACTCCAGCCAAAACCCTTCCGGGTACCCCATCCGGGAGGTTCCATTGTAAGCTACACTATGAAGAACCCATCAATCCAAACATGCAGGAGTAGGGTTTTTAGCCTCCGGGCGGCCTGAACCTGGGTAGCTCTTGTGTCCCTTTGGTTGCATGCTTTGATCGTGGAGAGGAGAGCTTGATCTAGACTCCGCCCGAGAAGACAATTCTCAGCCTCCTTCGCGCCCCGTGCCGAACCTAAAAGGGGGTATCCTATACTCCCGGTGTCCGTGCATCGAGACACGACAGCAAGTTAAAAGCTCTCGAAGAGAGAAAGCCCAATCCTCTATGTGGCAAGAGGACAAGCTCAAGTGATGTGTAACTTATATGTGGAAAACGTTCCGAGGGCGGCATGGATACTGCTAGGCATAGAGATTTATTAAACAACACGTTGAATATTTTGTCAAGTTTTAATCTTCTTTGGACAGAGACATTGTTAGGTAAAGCTAAATAAATAAACTAAACCCCTTATGATGGATCATGTGGCCAAGTAAATGACTGCACAAGAATTATTAAGACATAAAGTCCTACCATAGCATTACACTCTAAGGTCCCCGATACTAATACCCTCATAATGCAACTACACGACTCGGTCTCAGGTTTACATGTCCCCCAAGTCTCCCTCAATTCATTACACTATGGTGTTCTCCTACGAGCCCATATAGGTGAAGTGTTGTGCAGTCGACGTTCGCACAACACCATCATAGAATCACATAAAAAGATAAACACTAGACAAAATACAACACATGTCATATATAAATCATTGCCAATTCATCCTATGCCCTCAGGAACATACGGGAACTACTCACAACGTGCAAACATAATGATATTCAGTGGCATAAGTTGTACAACACAATCTGAAAATATAACTTCACCTCCAAATAATGACAAGTACTCAATCACAAACATGAATAGGAGCACAAGACAAGTATCTAGGGTATAGCAACTCTCAAACTACGAGGGGAACGGAGTGGATCACGGAGATGATGATGGAGATGGTGCTGGTCTTGGTGATGGTGATGATGTAGAGGCCTCCTCCCACGCCAAGGAGGAGAGGTGATGACGATGACGATGATTTCCCCCTTCTTCGGAGCTCCGGAGCAGCAGGATCTGACCCCCCGGAGGGAATTAGGAGTTTCGCCGCCGCCGCGGCCTCGGATGGTGTTGGGAAAATTAGGGCGTAACTTTTCGGGCGAGACGAAGGCGTGTTAAAAAGCCCGAGCGAGGAAGTGCCCGAGGCTCCGGATGATGGGCCCATGC
Organism: Poa pratensis; assembly: GCA_947311845.1. Lineage (NCBI taxonomy): Eukaryota > Viridiplantae > Streptophyta > Magnoliopsida > Poales > Poaceae > Poa > Poa pratensis. The sequence continues at coordinate 53,751,804 of CAMZMU010000064.1, forward strand.
GGCCAAAGAATCTAGCTGCGTGGGCCCCCTCTTTTGGGCTTCGTGGCTCTCCTCCCTTCGATCTTCTTCCCACTGCTGTTCTCCCAATGAAAAAACCAGCTGTGCAATTTTCCTTTTCTTATGAAAGTCCCATAAGAAAAGGAGGTTTTCTGCCTCCCAAAAATTAAATACCAAAAATAGGGACTTTGTATGAAAGTCCCATAAATCATCTAAAATATGTAAAAACAATGATATAACAATGCCAATAACATTCTAATATGATAATATAAGTTGTATAAATGATGATATAAAATGCACGTATCAACTCCCCAAGCTTAAACCTTTACTCGTCCTCGAGTAAGTAAGGACATAGATCATTACATGCATCAATGGACTTATGGTTGATAAATAAATACGAGCATTGTATCATCATCATATTCAATTGCAATGAAAGATTAATGAACTAAAACTCATACATATGAGGGCAACATAAGTAGAAGCTCTAGCAATCACCCCTTACTTTTGAAGGCAAATAACCATTGTATGTTGGACAATTGAATCATACTCTTTTTCACATGCTTTTGCTCCTTATGGCAAGCATTATAATATTTTATACTTTGCTGAAATTTAAAGACAAGATAAACTCTCAGTGGATAACAAGTTTTAAGAAGACAAATGAAAAGATAGATATAAGATTGTTTACAATCTTGCTTCACTAGTAACTAGTGCACACTTTAGTCATGGATATTTCAATCAAGTTCCTATGCTCTATACAACCTTTATCTTACACTTTCCATGGCTAACTGAATTTTCAGGTGCCTTCCTTTTCATTCACTTTTCAAGAGCATAAGTATTGAAATATCCATGATTCATTAATTTGCTCAAAAGATACTAGATTCTAACAAGAGTGTTTCATATCCTTTTCTTTAACCCTTCCTAACTTTTTATCTTACAAGACTATATCTCAACCTTAAACTATTAATTTTCAAGTCATATGACTCCTTCTCTTTACTTATTTTATAATGAGGTAATTCTACAATTGCCCAACACACTCAAGTTTAATTCAGGGCAAAATGTGACTGAAACCTCTAAATATGCCACTCTCATTTGCATGAGTGTTACCCATAAATCTCCAAACAAGAGAATCATGGATGACACCATACTTTAATATTCATTGATAAACCACAAGATAGGGATACATGACAATGCTCCATGAGCTCAAACACGCCTAAGAGAGATTGATAACTAAACGATAAAAGCAAAACACACCATGACTAGATAGATATGATAAACGAGTAAAGATAACGACTAGGTTGAACTCCCCCAAGCTTGACGTTTTGCTAGAGCCTCCTCTGCTGCAGCCTCTTCTTTCTCATATTCCTCCTCCCATTCCGCAATCTTCCATGGGAAAGGCCTTCCATCACGGAAAGATGTAGGTGGATTATTATACCTGAGGGTAGCAACTTCTGCAATCTTCTTGAAGCGTTCTTCATACTCACAGTTCTGGTTCTCTACATCCCACATAAAGCATTGGATCCTGTCCAACTTCTCGATGACGTCCTTGTATCTTTCTTCCAGATCTTCGAGCCTCTCCTTGTACTCTTCAACCTTCTTCTCCAGCTCCAGGTTCATGAAGTGATGAGCATCAAGGCTGCGTTCAACAACAGTGCCATACCTGAAGGTCTTCTCCTCCAGATCATTGATGACGTGAAACACACGTTCGTTGGGAGACCCCAAGAGGAAGGTATGATGTAGTCAGCAGCAAGTTTTCCCTCAGAAAGAAACCAAGGTTATCGAACCAGTAGGAGCAGCAACTCTTCAGAAGGTTGTCAACGGCGCCAGAAAAATAGCTGTTGCAGGGAGTCTGGACTGTTGATGTGGAATATGCACACAACACAATCAAACTACTTTGCCCCAACGAAACAGTGAGGTTGTCAATCTCACTGGCTTGCTGAAAACAAAGGATTAAACGTATGGTGTGGAAAATGAGAATAAAATTGCAGAGAATGAAAAAGGAACAGTTTGCAGTTTGTGGTTGTTTAATCAGTGTAAAAGAATGGACCGGGGTCCACAGTTCACTAGTGGTGTCTCTCCATAAAAGATAACTAACATGTTGGGTGAACAAATTACAGCTGGGCAATTGACGAATAGTGAGCGCATGACAATGCATATACATGACATGTTGACTACTATGATATTTAATTGGGCATTACGACATGATACATAGACCGTTATCCAACAGCATCTATGACTAATAATCCACCACCGGGTTGTCATCCGAGTCCCCCGTTGGTATTAAGTTGCAAGCAACAGATAATTGCATTAAGTAAAGTGCGTAATGTAAACAAACACATATGTCCGTGGACATAGCATCGTTAGGTTATCCCTAGTGGCAACAGCACATCCACAACCTTAAAACTTTCTGTCACTGTCCCAGGTTAAACGGAGACATGAACCCACTATCTAGCATAAATACTCTCTCTTGGAGTTACAAGCATCTACTTGGCCAAAGCATCTACGAGTAACGGAAAGCATGCAAGATCTTAAATAACATATAAGATTGATTGATAATCAACTTGACATAATATTCAATATTCATCGGATCCCAGCAAACACAACATGTAGCATTACAATAATATGATCTTGATCATGTAGGGCAGCTCACAAGATCTAAACATGATGGCACAAAGTGGAGAGACAACCATCTAGCTACTGCTATGGACCCGTAGTCCAAGGATGAAATACTCACGCATCACTCCGGAGGCAGGCATGGCGATGTAGAAGCCTCTGGTGACGATTCCCCTCTCCGGCAGGGTGCTGGGAAGAGGTTCTGAACCCTCCCGAGCTAGGGTTGACGACGTCGGTGTCTCTAGATCTTTTCGTGGATATTTGCTCAGGTACTTAGAGTTTTCGCGCCGGGCGGAATAAGTAGGCGAAAGGGCGGCGGCTGCGGACCCCCGAGGGCCCACACCACCCTAGGGCGCGGCAGAAGGGGGGCCGCGCCCTAGGTGCGTGTGGCCTCCTGGTGGCCCTCCTCTGCTGCTCCTTCGCTCCGTCAGGCGTGTTCTGGAAAAATAGGCACCCCCGTGTAGTTTCGTCCAATTCCGAGAATATTTCCAGACTAGCTTTTCTGGAATACAAAAACAGCAGAAAACAGGAACTGGCACTTCGGCATCTTGTTAATAGGTTAGTCCCAAAAAATGTATAAAAGTGATATAAAGTAGATACAAAACATGTAGCAATTGGTATAAAACAAGCATGGAACATCAAAAATTATAGATACGTTTGAGACGTATCAATCATCCAGCCTTTCCTCCACCGTGCCGGTAGTCTTGGGAGCCTTCACCTTCTCCACGAGCATCACACCCTCCTTGAAGGAAATCATCTTGGGAGGTGCCATCACGGAGTTGAGGTAGTGGTTCACAACACCTCCCTTGGGGAGGCTCTCCCCTTCATGGTTGGATTCAGCTAGACATGGCTAAAACCTGACAGACAGAAACAGCAAAAGCAAAGATCGCTCGAGAACGCTCGGTGCGAGATTAGATCGGCGAAGGGGTATATATTGACGGTTTTTAGGTCAAGACGAAGCGTCGGAGACGAAAACGAGACGAAACGGGACTCCGAGGGGTGAAAGGAGTGGGCCCACGCGGCCAAAGAATCTGGCCGCGTGGGACCCCCTCTTTCCTTCCTCGGGCTCCGTTCCTTCCAGTTTCTTGTCCCACACGTTAATTTCCATAAAAAATGACTCCGTAAAATTTACGCAATTCCGAGAAACTTTCCAACACAAAAGTTACCTATTATTGATTTTGGGTTTCTGAAACTGCAAAATTCTTCGCAATTACCTCCTCCGGTGTCTTTAAATTCAACTCCTCCACCTTTCCGATGAAGCTCCTTCCTGCAATATAATGTTTAAGGCGTTGTCCATTGACTACATGAGGTTTACCTTTCATATCACCGTGAAGACGGATAGCTCCTGAACGGTACACCTCCTGTATCACTAATGGTCCCTGCCACTTTGAAGCAACTTCCCTGCAGAAAACTTGAAACGAGAGTTGTATAATAAAACTTGATCACCTACTTTGAATTCTTTTCTCTTAATTTTCTTGTCATGCCAAATCTTAACTTTCTCTTTAAACATTCTGGCACTTTCATAAGCTTCATTTCTCCATTCATCTAGTAGGTTTAAATCAAGAATTCTCTTCTCTCCGCAGTTTTAAAATCAAAGTTCAATTGTTTAATAGCCCATCTAGCTTTATGTTCTAATTCAACAGGTAAATGACAAGCTTTTCCATAAACCATTTTATAAGGAGACATTCCCATAGGATTTTTAAAAGCAGTTCTATAAGCCCACAATGCATCATTAATTTTAAGTGGCCAATCAGACCTAGACTTATTCACTGTCTTTTCCAAAATGAGTTTAATTTCCCTATTACTTAATTCAACTTGTCCACTTGTTTGGGGATGATAAGGAGATGCAATTCTATGGTTAACATCATATTTTGCCAATGTTTTCTAAGAATACCATGTAAGAAATGAGAACCACCATCAGTAATTAAAAACCTAGGAACACCAAACCTGGGGAAAATGATGTCCTGAGCATCTTCATTGCTGTGGCATGATCTGCACTTTTGGTTGGAATTGCTTCCACCCACTTTGTAACATAATCCACTGCAACCAAAATATGAGTATGCTTTGTCTTTGATGCTGGGAAAGGTCCCATAAAGTCAAAACCCCACACATCAAATGGCTCAAGTGGTAAAGAATAATTCATAGGCATTTCATTTCTCCTACCAATATTTCCTACTCTTTGACATTTATCACAAGATTTAACATATTCAGCACAATCCTTAAATAAAGTAGGCCAATAAAAACCAGATTGTAATACCTTTGCACCTGTACGATCTCCTGCATGATGCCCTCCATAGGGACTGTCATGACAATCTCTTATAATAGCCTGTTGTTCATGCTCAGGTACACAACGTCTAATAATACCATCCACACTTTTCTTATAAAGGAAAGGATCATCCCAAAAATAATGTCTAAGATCATAAAAGAATTTCTTTCTTTGTTGAAAAGTGAAGTGTGGAGGTAAAACTTTACCAACAATAAAATTTGCATAGTTGGCAAACCATGGAGATGCAACTTTAGCACTAGAAACATTAAATTGCAAGTTGTTCATTAACAAAACTATCATTAATAGGAATAGGATCATCAGGTATATTTTCCATTCTAGAAAGATGATCAGCTACTTGATTATCTTCCCCTTTCCTATCAACAATGTGTAAATCAAATTCTTGCAATAAAGTACCCATCTTATTAGTCTAGGCTTAGCATCTTTCTTATTCATTAAGTATTTAATAGCAGAATGATCAGTATGTATTGTGACTTTGAATCAGTAATATAAGGTCTAAACTTGTCACAAGCAAATAGCACTGCTAAAAATTCTTTTTCAGTTGTAGCATAATTCTTTGAGCAGCATCAAGTGTTCTACTAGCATAATAAATAACATTCAGTTTCTTATCAACACGTTGGCCCAAAACAGCCCCAACTGCATAATCACTAGCATCACACATAATTTCAAAAGGCAATTTCCAATCAGGAGGTTGAATAATAGGAGCACTTATTAAAGCATTCTTCAAAATATTAAAGGACTCAATACAATCATCATTAAAAGAGAAAGGAACATCCTTTTGCAGAGGTTTTGATATTTTGGAGAAATCTTTAATAAACCTACGGTAAAAACCTGCATGCCCAAGAAAACTTCTTATACCTTTGATGTCCCTTGGGTATGGCAGCTTTTCAATAGCTTCTATCTTTGCTGGGTCAACTTCTATTCCTCTTCCAGAAATCTTATGCCCAAGACAATACCTTCAGTAACCATGAAGTGACACTTCTCCCAATTAAGAACTAAGTGTTGGTCTTCACAACGCTGCAAAACTTTGTTAAGGTTGAACAAGCAATTATCGAAGGAAGTACCATACACAGAAAAATCATCCATAAAAACTTCCATTATCTTTTCAATATAATCAGCAAATATAGCATTCATGCATCTTTGAAAAGTAGCAGGAGCATTGCACAAACCGAATGGCATTCTCCTATAAGCAAATGTACCATATGGGCAAGTAAAAGTGGTCTTTTCTTGATCATCCTTATGGACAGGAATTTGTGAGAAACCTGAATAACCATCTAAATAGCAAAAGTGAGAGTGTTTAGATAACCTTTCTAACATTTGATCAATAAATGGCAATGGGTAATGATCTTTACGAGTTGCTTTATTTAACTTCCTGAAATCAATACACATCCTATAACCAACAACAGTACGTTGAGCCACAAGTTCATCCTCATCATTTGGAACAACAGTCATTCCACCCTTTTTAGGAACACAATGAACAGGACTAACCCACTTACTATCAGCTATGGGATAAATGATACCAGCTTCAATAAGTCTTATTACCTCTTTCTTACCACTTCTTTCATTTTTGGATGGAGACGGCGTTGATAATCAACAACAGGTTTTGCATCCTCCTCCAAATTAATTTTATGCATACATAGAGCTGGGCTTATACCTTTAAGATCATCAAGAGAGTATCCAATGGCTGGTCGGTGAGCTTTAAGCACATCAAGTAATTTTCTTCTTCTTCAGCTGAAAGGTTAGCACTAATAATGACAGGATATATGCTCTTCTCATCCAAATATGCATATTTAAGATTTTAGGCAAAGGTTTTAATTCAAAACTAGGATCCCCTTTAGGTGGTGGTAGCACTCCTAAATTATCAGGTGGGATATGCAATTGTAATTGTGGTGGTTGTTGCCATAATATTTGTTCTAAAGCATCTTTTTCTCATCATTAAATGGTTCATCTTGATTAAGCATATAACGTTCCACGTCTGATGAAGCTACAGCTATATGAGCAAGAGTTTCAATTACATCTTCAGAAATTGGCTCTTTCTCAAATGTTTATCAGCAAATTTGGAAAAGTTGAATTCAAGTTTTTCTCCAGCACATTTAATAAACACTTTCTCTTTAGCAAATTAATTTCAGCACCAACAGTGTGTAAGAAAGGTCTACCAAAAATGATAGGACAAAATGAATCTTGAGGACAACCAAGCACAATAAAATCAGCAGGATATTTTATTTTGCCAACCAATACTTCAACATCTCTAACAATTCCAATGGACTAATATAATCTTTATTAGCAAGTTGAATTGTCATACCTGTCTCTTCCATAATGATAGGATCAATATCAGGCTTGATTTCAAGATAAAGAGAATATGGAATGACACTAATACTTGCTCCAATATCACAAACCATGATAACTTGAAGTCCCAATAGAGCATGATATAACAGGCTTACCAACCTTGGCCGAATTACCTTTAATGACTTTAGTAGCATCTTCACATAAATAAACATCAACAGGGTCTTCTTCATTTAATTGTTTGATAATGAAATTTGACTGTTGACTTCCACCTGTTCATAAGGCTGAGAACATCTTTTTTACTCTTGTTAGTAACAGCAATAAGTAAATTCTCCTTAACTTGGTTTGGATATGGAGGTGGTTCAACATACTCCTCAATTGTCACAGATGACACTGGTTCTACCTGTTTAATAACTTTAGGAACAACAATAGATTGTTTAACAGGTTCAACATAAACTTCAAACCACTTTTAGGAACACCAATATGATCAGCAAAAGTTTTAGCTATCTCAATTATAACATAAGGATCAAGACCAAAATTATCACTCAGATTTTTAAACAAATAGAAGTAGAGAAGTTCTCTACACATGAATATCCATAGTCCAAATAGGGCTCATTACCTTTATCAAGATCCCAATGACAGTTTCTCAGAAATAGTCTCCAATAAATTCCATGCTTCTTCTTCAGTATTATTTGTAAAACTTCCACCAGATGAATTATCCAGAAATTCCTTTTGTTTCATGGTAGCCTCACATAAAAGTTTATCAATATAATTTTCCTTGTAAGATCATGACAAGGATTCTTGCGAAGGAGTTCCTTTAACCTCCCCCAAGCTTGAGTAATACTCTCTCCCAGATGTGGCCAGAAATTAAATATATAGCAGCGGTTCTCATAAGCTTCTTTAGGAGTAAAATACTTAAGAAAGAAAACCTTCCTCAAAATACTCCATTCAATATGACTTCTTCATCCAAAGACCTGAACCAAATACGAGCATTACCAGATAAAGACAAATATAATAGCTTCCTTTTTACCTGATCCTCAGAAATACCAGGAAGTCTAAATAAGCCACATATGTCTTCAATTGTCTCCATGTGTTCACGTGCAGACTTAGTTCCATCCCTGTAAATGGATTTTTCATAACTCTTTTAACATGACCAATGGGAATTTTAAATCCCACTTTAGGTACCTCAGACACAGTAGTTTCAACCACTTTAGGAGTAGTGGCATAAGCACTTTCATATAAGCAAGATGCAGCGAGGCACGATTCATAAATGCCATAGTAACAATGAGATAAAACAGTAAATAAAATTCAGCTTTCAAGTTTCCTTACCAAACTTCTTACCAATAGCGCTACGCTCCCCGGCAACGGCGCCAGAAAAGTATCTTGATGACTCCCAAGTGCAGGAGATCAATTGTAGTACCTTTCGATTAGAAAAGGTTGTCGAACCCACGAGGAGCTGAAGGTATTGGTTAGCAAGAATGATAAATAAAACAATGAAAGATGCAAGTGTTTTTGGATTTTTGGTTGTATAGTTGCAAGAATAAATGCTGAATATAAATGTAGCAAGTAAAAGCTCTCAAAGAGAGAAAGCCCAATCCTCTATGTGGCAAGAGGACAAGCTCAAGTGATGTGTAACTTATATGTGGAAAACGTTCCCGAGGGCGGCATGGATATGCTAGGCATAGAGATTTATTAAACAACACGTTGAATATCTTGTCAAGTTTTAATCTTCTTTGGACGGAGCCATTGTTAGGTATAGCTAAATAAATAAACTAAACCCCTTATGATGGATCATGTGGCCAAGTAAATGACTGCACAAGAATTATTAAGACATAAAGTCCCACCATAGCATTACACTCTAAGGTCCCCGATACTAATACCCTCATAATAACTTCATGACTCGGTCTCAGGTTTACATGTCCCCCAAGTCTCCCTCAATTCATTACACTACGGTGTTCTCCTATGAGCCCATATAGGTGAAGTGTTGTGCAGTCGACGTTCGCACAACACCATCATAGAATCACATAAAAGATAAACACTAGACAAAATACCAACACATGTCATATATAAATCATTGCCAATTCATCCTATGCCCTCAGGAACATACGGGAACTACTCACAACGTGCAAACATAATGATATTCAGTGGCATAAGTGGTACAACACAATCTGAAAATATAACTTCACCTCCAAATAATGACAAGTACTCAATCACAAACATGAATAGTAGCACAAGACAAGTATCTAGGGTATAGCAACTCTCAAACTACGAGGGGAACGGAGTGGATCACGGAGATGATGATGGAGATGGTGCTGGTCTTGGTGATGGTGATGATGTAGAGGCCTCCTCCCACGCCAAGGAGGAGAGGTGATGACGATGATTTCCCCCTTCTCCGGAGCTCCGGAGCAGCAGGATCTGACCCCCTCGGAGGGAATCAGGAGTTTCGCCGCCGCCCGGCCTCGGATGGACTTGGGAAAATTAGGGCGTACTTTTCGGGCGAGACGAAGGCGTGTTAAAAAGCCCCAGCGAGGAAGTGCCCGAGGCTCCGGATGATGGGCCCCACGCGGCCAAAGAATCTGGCCGCGTGGGCCCCCCTCTTTTGGGCCTCGTGGCTCTCCTCCCTTCGATCTTCTTCCCACTGCTGTTCTCCGATGAAAAACCAGCTGTGCAATTTTCCTTTTCTTATTTGGGTCCCTGTAGCTCCTGAAACATTAAAAACAAGAAAAAGGAGGTTTTCTGCCTCCCAGAAATTAAATACCAAAAATAGGGACTTTGTATGAAAGTCCCATAAATCATCTAAAACATGTAAAAACAATGATATAACAATGCCAATAACATTCTAATATGATAATATAAGTTGTATAAATGATGATATAAAATGCACGTATCCATCAAAATTTAGGTGTTTGTGAGCTCACTTTTGGGTAACCCAAACATCCTTCTCTTAAAAGAAACCTTAATTTTTTTTCAAACCTATATATGCATGAAAGTGTGTATATAGCTTTTCTAAATACAACTCTAGATGAGAGGATGTGAGAGCATATCCTAATCCTTCTGTTTATAAATTTTTGGGTAATTACTTAATCAAGTTTAACCTCTGTTTTGTTGGATGTTAGCTTGGTTGTAGACTTACTTGTTCAGTTTTGCCATGGTTGTGTATGTGGGTATTTGAGCAAGAACCTAAGTTTATATTTATATACCCATGGTGGTAGATCCTATATTGTGTGATTCTGTGAGCCCTGCCATGTCATTCTTTTGGGTGTGCCTTGTCTGATAGTAATGCTATGCTTGCAAAGTGCCCAGTTTTGAGAAACTAGCAGGGTTACCCGCGCATTTGCGCGTCTAGATTTTGGACGTGCTTTTATACCTACATAAGTTTAATAATGTAAAAGTATAGAAAAAATTGTTGTGAAAATATCCGATGCAAAAACTTATATGGCATTATTTCGCGGTTAGTTTCCTATGCCATCCAAATTGACTTGACTTGACTTGAATTTATTTAATTTGCGATATTTACATTATGAGGTAATAGCTCGGATTTTTTTAATATTTGTTGTTGGCTATATTAGGTTCTTAGCACAGGGCTAGGTTTGCGATGCAAGAAAAACGGAGCATTGAAAGGCATGCATGTACATGCCAAACTATCAAGTTTGCTACTTTTTTATTTAGCATTCTCGTTATATTTTATTCTCAAATATATGTGTGTATATCTTGTATAATCTTTTTCCACCCTTCTCAACGTTATTGAAGTTATCTTGTGTTGTACTGTATCATATTTGGAAGGTTTAACAAAAAAAATCTGGTTTTGTGTGCTTGATAGATTACTGACCCAAAAATACACAATGCTTTAAAGTTTCTTATACGGTTGACCAAGTCTAATCACTGGAGAAAGAACATGCAACGGCACATCAAAGGAATAATAACAACAAAATAGACCAAAAGTAACTTGCAATTGGTTCTCTAGAGCTTGTACCTGATTTAATAAATATTCATTTGCAACTGTAACTTATTCGTTTTCTATATTTTTCCCCTGGAGAGGTATGAAACACATAAATTGGAGGAAACTATCCATGTTCCATACATGCAATCAAATGTAACATGATGTCTTGTGGCGAAATTTATGTCTAAGAATACCATTTGGGACCTACTTGAACATATAGAGGAAACTCATATCTATCAAATACACCATAACTCTGAAGGTGCGAGAAATTAATAAATACTTTATTTGAGAGGAAAATTGTTTGTCAAGCAATTTTTAATCCTAATGGTTGGCAGATAAATTTGTTTTACAACATGCTCTTAGAAGACTCTTGCCTTCGGATCTACCTTGTAAACTTAGTCTGCACAGTAGATTTGCATAACATTATATTTAGACAATTGATTAACTGAAGTTAATATAGTAAACTATTTCTATAATATCTCCTCAGCTACAGTACGCACACCATGTACAAAAACAAAGCAAGAATGCCTACAATATGCGTATGTCACCACCACTGATCTGCCATGTATCGATCTAATTCTAGTATGTTAGGAATGAATTTTCTGTCACTTCTGCCAAATTTTCCCAACGATGTATGTGACAATAGGAGACTGTCGACACTGAGGTCTGTGATCGGGCATGCAAGAAATTCAGTTTTTGGGGACGAACATGGGTAGTGTAGAAGTAAATACATGTGCATATGTACATGTGTGCCCTTATGTCTAATATACTTTGTATTTAAAAAATAAGTGCCTGCATGTTTTATAAAAACTCACCATCATTGCTGCTATTTGCTATCTGTTATGTTGCAAGATGAATCCGGCTTGGATGAATTCCTCGTGCTTTGCTTGAGTTCTCCCTGCTGGCTCTATCATCGCAAAAACTGAACTTGGTTCGTGGGTGTTTGCGGAGCAGTACTATTACAATCTCGTCAGCGCCGCTCCTCCGCCCAAGCACAGCCAGTGGTGATCTGTCCATGCCGACTTCGCGCCGTACATCTCTTATATCACCGAGAATTATATATGAAGTGGCCCTACAGTGTAGAAAATCAATGTGCCAATCTTATTTGTTGGAAAATATTTTTTGCAGTTTACTAGGAATATGAAAGAAGTTCATCGTTGTAGGAAAGTGATAGCTTGCTGAAGAAGCACTCTAACACGCTGCAATCTTTACATAGAAGTTCCATGCATAATGATATGTAAATGAGCTCTAAATCTTAAAATATGGAACAAAAAAAACAAATCTCGATGAGAAGTATGGTGTTACCTTAAAGGAGCTTACCAGATGACATGTGTCGATAGCTTCTCTTCAATTTCAGTCGCCTTCATCTGTCATCAACTTTTTAAAGCTATCACTCAAAATTTAGATGTGTATGGCTGGCTGGTATGGTTAAATAAAAAAAGATATAACATACCGCGGGAGACATGAAACCAATCGCTAGCTTGATTGGTTCAACAAAAAATTGTATGATTACATACATTCGTTGTTTGGTCACATATATCTTAAGAGAGATATATCCATAAAGGCAGTGCTGCATGAGATGTATTAAATCCAAAAAATGCAAGGCAAAGACAATAGTACGTAACAAATAGTCTACATGGCATTATTAGGTAAAATTCCAACATATTCAGTTAGCAGTTATCATACCTGTACAGAGATTATGGGAGATTGCACAGCTCCAATAGGGCCGGCTGTGACGTATATATATAGGAGGCATACAGATTACAAGCCTTGGTGTACAAGGAAACTACCAAGGAAACCTATACAGATATGTATAGCTCAGCTGATACCATGTAGAGAGATTATGGGAGATTGCACAGCTCCAATAGGGCCGGCTGTCACGTATATATATAGGAGGCATACAGATTACAAGCCTTGGTGTACAAGGAAACTACCAAGGAAACCTATACAGATACGTATATCTCAACAATACCAAAAAGAGTTGTCCACATGGATGAGTCCTTTCCATAGTAGATTATGTATGACATTCTTGGTTATTTCTCATCATTGATACCCTCAACATGTTTGCAGTTCCTGTGCCGATCAATTATCTTCACTGCTAGATTCTTCAAGCTTGATGCTGATTTTGCTCGAAGGTTTAAATCCAAACATAAAGATGGAAATGACATCCATAATTAAAACTGCAATGATCAATTGCCATCCCGTGCATTGTTGTAACTGTCTTTTTACTAACTGTGAATGTACTCTGAAAATGCGTGCAAAGATGGAACATGAAAGCTGTACGCTGATGACCTTCGGATACTATCTGAATTCTGGACCCGTATATTCTCCTTATGAAAAGACTAACCTTCAAACAAAACTAAACTGGATTAACTGGAGAAAACAATTGAGCATCTGATTGAGGTAACGCATAAGAATCACTACGGCTCTCATAAACAAATAATCATTGCGGCAATAGTAGTTGTTATTGGTACCTTTGACACATTACCTGAAACACAGGTTGGTCGTCTCCAAGAGGTAAAAGAGGCGAAGATCGGAATTGGGCAGGCGGAAAAGCGATGTTGGAACCCTTGGTATGGTGAAAGCAGACGCAACGGGGTCGATCACGCCTTTGTTCAAGTTGTCGCGGGCATGTACATGGTTCATGGTTGGCGTCTGGCTTTTGTTGTCGGCCGGCTGTACTGACCTTTCCCTTCGAGGATGATATGAATGATAGCCACACAGGAAGACAACAGACGTGTACCATGACCAAGAATCAACAATGGCGAAACGTGTTACTGAAGAAACAATGGCGAAACGTCAGAGGAGAACTTCAGGAGAGATGGCTTTCCGTTCAAGTCGTCGCCGGCAAAGTGAAGCTATGGCTGCTCGTTACCGGTCATGTGCACACTTCATTGTTTAGCGTCGGACTGTTGTTGCCGGCCGGCCGCACTCCGTTCCAGTCGTCGCCGGCGGAGTGAAGCTGTGGCTGCTCGCTGCCGGTCATGTGCACGGTTCATTGTTAACGTCTGGCTGTTGTTGCCGGCCGGCCGGCCGCGCACTGACGTTTTCCTCAAGGATAATACAACTGATGGCCACTCAGGGAGATGGCAGACATGTACGTACCATGATCTCGATTCTGGAATCAATGGCGAAGGCGTCCGAAGAGAGCTTGAGGAGAGACGATCATGTGGAAGTCTGGAAGATTGAATCAAGAATAGGCCTTTTGGGGTATGGGTTCTTGAAAAAGTTTGCCCTAGTATTTACGTTGGTTCCATAGATATGCTAAAGAAAAAATTAACTTTAGCTACTCGTCATGTCATACTGGATACAGATTAGGTAAAAGTATTTTTGCTCTCATCACGTCGTACATGCCGATTGAATTATTCTTTCACGTGGACTCTAGCCAGCGTATATGCGGATTGATCTCCACCGTGGGCATATCTTATTTCACGTGGACTCTAGCCAGCGTATATGCGGATTGATCTCCACCGTGGGCATATCTTAACCGTTAATTGTTTGTTGTTTTAATTATATAATAGATACCATGATATGCGTGGATCCCTCCGAATGTTTTAAAACTCTAGCATCATGAAGAAAAAGTTTTGAAAAAGTTTTAAGATATAGGGTATATTAAAACCGTACAAGAAATATCTTGTTATAACTCCGGGAATCTTTATAAGTCTCTGAATCTTGGGACGAGATTCTTTTTAAGGAGGGAAGGTTTGTAACACCCCAAAATTTAGACCGAATTTAAATTATTTTTGGACGCCGGAAAACTTTTCTAGTTTTAATAAATGGTTCTTCAAATCTTTTGCGACGATTTGAGTTAGGGATTTTTTCCTCTCTCATGTTCGTCCGGGTGACCCGCGAACCGCTACGCCCCTGGGGACAATTCCTTCATTTGGATTTCGTCCGATAAATCCTAACCCAAACAGTCGGTCGTTTTTAAACCCTTCGGTCCACCTACCAAAGAAAATCCTATTGTTGTAGTTGGAAAAATTCTACCAAAATAACAGAGGATTCCCCTACCCTTATCTAGATGACCCACACAAAAATATTGTATACTCCGATGCAATATTTCCAATTTAAGGGTTAACTGTTAAATGTCGGTCCTGATCCCAAATTTATTCAGTCCACCTAGGAACCTCTGAAAATTCTCATAATTTAGGGAGATGCATATTTTTGTATTTCCTCCACTTCTTCTGTTGAACCCAAACCCATTCGAGCAATGTTCGACCTACTTCCTTTGTAAGCCGAAAATCGATGCCGGTACGCGGCTTAGCAGACACTTTACCAAAACCCGATTTCTAGTTATCCAATTGAGCCCAAACTTTTTGGACACCTCCTTGTACCAAACCGGCAGTGGTGAAATTTTGGGATTTTTCTGTTAAGGGAAAGACCCTGTCTTTTCGTCGAGCACCTTATGTGCATTTCGTTTTCAGAAAATCTTGCATTTCAAAGTTTGGAATCCTTGAGTGATTCTTGTTTTGTGGTGTTGTTCTCGTCGTTACGAACTCAGTGGTGGAAACCTTTTCCCATTTGGAGCTCCGAGTCAACGGGAACACGTCATGCCACCCGCGTCGCGCTCCGGACGTCCCGGACATGCCCGCTTTGGGGTGACCTAAATCTTGCTTAGCCTAAACCTCCGCCTAACCTCCCGGCTGCAGTACGCCGCGTGCGGCACTGCTCGTCCAACACCTCCCCGGTACTCTCCCCTCCCCGAGCTCATCCGCTCGTAACCATGGTTGTCGGTGACCATGGTTGAACTCTACCTCGGGTCACCGCTCTCCCTCCAGCTATAAAAGCCAGCCCGAGGCCTCCAGAAATCCTCGCACCACACTCCCCCCCCAGAACCTCGCACGATTTTTTTTTCCGCGGAGAGTTCCTTGCCGATTCGAGTTTCGGCCGTGGGCACCGAAGCCCTGCCGAGCTTGCTCCCGAGCCACCCCGCCCCTTCCCCGTGCCCTAGCCCTTTCCCTGGCCGCGGTACGCCGCCGCCGTCTCTTTCCGCCGTCGATCGGCTCCCTGGCCACCGCGAAGGGCGGCGCCGTCAACTTGGCCACCCTGGCCGACACGAGCGAGCTTGCGCGCTCGGGACCCCAAGCCGCCCATGGCCCCAGCATCCCTCCAGTGCGTCGCGGGCGCGGCACGACGCGGCTGTTCCGCAGTGGTCGACGCCGGCTCCTCCCGTGCAGCTGCGTGGCGACGGTGCCAACGGCCTCCGTCGGTGCCGTACGTGCGTGCGTACGCGCGGAGGTTCTCTCTCTCATCCTCAACCCATTCCCGAGACGCGGGGTGAGGCGGTGACCTCGCCTCCGTCCGCACCTTGCTCAGCCAGGCCGCCTGCCGCTCCCGTGCGCTCCCGTGCGTCTCCCGTACGCAAGCAGAGCTAGAAGAAGCAAGCACAGTGAACTGATCGGCGTATTCTCTGGTTTACGCTTTCCTCAAGCTAAAGCGTATTTTCAGGTTTACGCTTTCCTCGAGCCAAAGCGTATTTCTCAGCTTTACACTCTCCCTTCCCGGAAGCGTATTCTCGAAGAAACCGTTTTCTTAGCGCGAAAACGTATTTCCAGAAATACGCCACCCTGGTCAGCCTGAGTCTGTTATCTGCTGCCCTGTGCAGCAGATAGCTAAACTTCGCACGCCGTTTTCTCCCAAACCACAGCTCCGATTGGAGTGATTCAAATTTCTAAATTCCTATCTTTGCGAGATCTGTCAAATGGTATGGATTTCACATTTTTCCAGTAAATATTCCGGGTAGCCCATATTATGTGTGATACCACCCCGTCGGCGCGGTGTAGGGCTACCGGTGCCCGAGTCCGCGACGTCTTCACTTCATCGACGAACCAGAGAACAACTACATGACCCCGAGGCAAGCTAACCACTTGCTATGACCAGTTTTGTAGGGTTGTTTGCTTATTTGATTACATATTGTCATGCCATGTATGTGCAGATGTTTGCTTGTTATTCATGAACTGTGCGTCATGAGATATCATGACTTTGACATTTAATTTCCCTAGAGTTGGGGTGTGTGTCTGGGAGTACCACTCCCCATTCCCAGGCGATGGACTGGGGGAACCGCCACAGTCGAAGGAATGGAGGAACGATGCCCCTACTTTTTTGTAGTCAAACGAGATGGCGCTGGTCGGAGGTAGCTCCGCCACAGTCATCCGGTTGACTCTTTCTTTTGTAGTCAAACGAGATGGCGCTGGTTGGAGGTAGCTCCGCCACAGTCATCCGGTTGACGCTTTCTTTTGTAGTCAAACGAGATGGCGCTGGTCGGAGGTAGCTCCGCCACAGTCATCCAGTTGGCGCTTTCTTTTGTAGTCAAACGAGATGGCGCTGGTCGGAGGTTGCTCCGCCACAGTCATCCGATTGACGCTTTTTGGGCATTGATACGTGATGGCGCCATAGTCGCCCGGTCAATACGATCTATTTGTTGCTCGAATTCTTGTGTTGATCTGTGATGGCGCCTTAGTCGCCCGGTCAATACAAGCTACTATTTCTTGAAATATTGTGTTGCTAATATCTTGTGGTTTGATGATAGATTATTATGATATGGTGACTGTTGTGTTGGACGGAACATCTGTTGTTTGGACTTGTTATGACGAAATTTGATTAAATGAAACACCCCTCCAAACATCGATAGGGTCAGTCCATGGTGCCCCTAATCTAAACAACAAAAGCACTACCACTTTCGCTCATATGGGCGGGCCGAGGCCTACATAACCTATTGAGCCTCCTTTGATGCTACCATTTTGGCAAGTCTAGTCGGTTACCTTTGTGGTCGGGGCTAGTCTTGCGAAGGTTCCGGAGCTAGCCGTCGCTCATGGGTTGGGGACGTGCCGGATTCACTTCATCATAAGACATAGAGTTATGTCTGTAGCTATACAAGGAGTGTCTTGGTAGTGTGAACGGTCATGTAAGTGTATCAGGTCGTCTTAAGGAAGATTTCCTAAAGTACCGGCTATATGGTGCATTTAGATGAGTGGTAACTGCAACCTCTCAAGAGTGTCAATCTAGCAGCTAGCCTCGTTCCTGGGATATGGAACAACAGTTCAGTATCGGTCACACTGTGTGTCTTTGTCGAGTCCGGAGGTTAAACATAAGTTCGGTTTGAAAGAAAGTTGAACAACCTGATTTCACTAAATGAACAATAAGATGATGCAGGGAATGTTACTTGAGCTGTGGATGGTTACCGTGTTTAGGGATGACGGCGTGATCGTTGGGAGCCTAGAGTTAGGCCTGAGCCAACATCAACCGTGCATGCCCAGAGTGGAAAGACGAGGCCAGTGGGCCTAGCAGTGATCACAGGTGCTGTTGTGTATTACCCGGTACCAAAGGGTACACCCGTTTACTCGTCACAGGTAAGACCTTTGTATGATTGCTGGTATACGATCCAACCCCACCTGGCTTGGACTCTGTACCTGCGATACCCCTGTTGAGTGATTATGCCATGAATCGTTTGCTATGCCATGCTACTTTCATGCTGTGATGCTGATTATACTTGAGTAGAATGTTGCCATGTGGTAGGATGTTGTTTCTTTGGATAACTCGTTGCATGATTACTGACTGTTCATGTCTTGTGGTTGTTTTACTTGCGAGTACGTCATTGTACTCAGACTGGCTTTTCATGTGGCCAGCCTTACCAGAAGATGGAGCAAGAGCGTGCTAGGATCTGTAGCCCAGCCAAATACCTGTGGAGTGGATCCGCTCCAAGCCGTTGCCTCATTTATGTCTTCCGCTGCCAGTTAAAACACTGAGTTGGGTCATGCTTGGCTTGATTTTCGGTCATGCCACGATGGCCTTGTAAACCTTTTGTAGCACTTTGTGCCTGATTGTGTAATGATTTCCGCAATGTTGCATTGTCATAACGTGCGGCCAGATATCTTGGGCTGGCGCACGGGGCGACCGCCTCTCTGGTAATATGTGCCAGAGCGGGGTGCCACATTGCCTTGATTTTAGAGCTACCTGTTCTAGCTACCTTGCGTTTTCTTCTACTTTTCGTCTTATTCTTATTGTTTGTAGCCTGTCTCTTGCTCTCCTGTTTGATATATGCTCGGAGGCTTCCCAACAAAGACACTCGGTGCAAGGCATCGTAAGGAAGGCACATGCACAAAATAAAACGATGTTAGTTAATTAAGATGGAACCGATTAAGCCAGCACAGCGGTTGTAGGGAAGAACTCATAGTGTTGAGATTACGCTATTAAGGCGGCCACTGCACCTACGTGATGTCTCCGTGGACCACAACAAAACTAATATCGTCACATTTGGACGTTTCTAAATAGACGACGCCGCGTAGGAACAGTATCCGGATTCCGACTCGAACATCCCTTCATGGTCTAAAGCCAACATTCACATACATACAACTAAGTGGAAAGGTCGTATTGTAGCTACACGGTGTCGTCTGATGCCTCTTTGGATTGAAGGATTTTCATAGGAACCAGGTCATTTACTACATGCTTTTACATTGATAATGTGTTCGATTGATAGGGTAGTTGCCTGGTTTTTTCTAAACACACCGTGGGATCATACCACTCCATGGATCAAAGACGCAACATATATAACCCCTCCCCAGCACAGTGTACATGGGAGCCAAATAATAAATGGCACCCAGGTATGTAACGAAGCGGAACCAGTGGCGAGACGGCAGCTATGACACGACAAACGGGCCTAAAATCGTTCTGCCTTCCAGCACAGCGCAACGTACCCGCCGAGTTCATTAAGTCAGCAACGATTAAGCCGACACGGCGGTTGTAAGGAAGAAGTCAGAGTGATGGGATTGCGTTATTAACGTGGCACACGTAGAGACAAAACAGAGACACCTTCCTAAGGAATCCCTTTGGATTAAAGGAATGACACATCTAAAATTCCTATGGATTACGCTATTAATGCGGCCACTGTACCTACGCGATGTCTCTTTGGACCGCAATGAAATCTAATATCGTCACCGATTTGACATTTCCGATGCACCGTAGTATCAAAGTAACGGATTCGAGTCGACGGGGAGGGGAGAGAGGAGTAGGAACCGGTGAGCCTCCATTATAGAAAGGTGAGAAGGCACGAAGCTTGTTTGTTGGAAGGGAGAGCCTCCGTCGTATCGTCGTTCCGATAACAGGCTGAAATCCAAACAGTGACGTTGTTCCAAACAACGATGGCAAAATCTACTTGCGATCAACACATAATTAACTGGTCAAATAGGCTATATTCATATGCAAGGAGGAAGACGATATTGGAAAAAAGTCGTGCCACGAAGCACATAACCTAGGACGCAAACACAAACATCTC
This sequence comes from Poa pratensis, assembly GCA_947311845.1. Lineage (NCBI taxonomy): Eukaryota > Viridiplantae > Streptophyta > Magnoliopsida > Poales > Poaceae > Poa > Poa pratensis. The sequence continues at coordinate 53,772,189 of CAMZMU010000064.1, forward strand.
GTGATGATGCCCTGTACCCATCAAATGCATCGTTTGACTCCGTTTTTAAACTACCGTCCCAATAGTCGGCCATCAGTATCCACTCGTTGGACCATCCGGCTCCGGGAGCTGTCCAGAAGGACATCACTAAAACCAAGGGGTCACGAAGCTGAGTACAGAGAGCCGACGTACATATATGTGTGTGGAAAGTTGGTCTTCGCGGAAAAGCATTTCCTTCCTTCCGTACCGTTTGGTCGTCGGATCCTGGATGAGTTTTCTGTGCACCCCGCCGACTCCAGGTTCCTGTCTTAATGCACAATCCGACCTCGCCGACTCCAGGTTCCGTCTTAATGCACCATCCGATCGGGCTGACTCTAGGAGTCCAGGGGGAGCCAACCATGTTGGCTTCTCCGTCTTGATGCACCGTCCGATCATTACATTAAAAAGTAGTATTCTGTGTGATTCAGATTGACAGTTAGGTCGGACAACGAAGTCGACACCCATGGCGAGACGCCATCTAGGACACGGCCAATCGGGCCCGAATTCATGGAACGCATTTAATCGCGTAGAAATAACTTCAACCTGCCAACCTACCACGCTCATTACTTCCTCCTTCAACCCCAGACTTTACCTACCGACTTTAGGGAGCCGACGGACAACTAAGCGTCACGTCACTCACCACGGACTCAGGTAACGCATTCAATCGCGTAGAAAAAACTTCAACCTATGAACGGTATCAGCACGAACCATCGGTTGTCAGACACAACATTAACTCTTGACTTTAAATCACGTCTATTCGTGTACTAGCAGAGCATCGCCATGCACAACTCGATAAGCAGCCATTGAGAACACTCTGGTTTCACACATGTCGCGTTAAGACGGTACAGGACACACGAAAAGTCACACGCATCGCCTATCCACGCCCGAGCTAATAAGAACCGCTCCCCGGCTGCTCACACAGTGACACACCCCGTCCAATGCATCATCCGATCACGCTGACTCCATGAAGTCGGTGTGAACAGCCTTCCTCTCCGCATTAATTGTTGTGGCTTCCCTAGACGTACCCGTCGTCCAGTACTATTCCTAAGCTAGCTCATCTCTTATCGATGTACTCGACCTTACCTAGGAATCCTAGGAGGCAAGTTCCTTCGTTCGTAAGTCATGACACCACAGTCTTCCACACGTCAAGTACAGAGGGCACGACATTAAAGAAAGGGTCAGCCAGCTGGCGAAACATTTCCAAGCCCAAATTTATTACAACATACACAAGTGTTCGTACAGACGTTCTTCAGACGGCTGAACAACTCCAATCTCAACCTCGCCGACTCCAACGACGGGGCCGTCCAGTCGGCCACACGCAATAACTAAAACCTCAACGGACAAGTTTTTATTTCACGTAGCGAAACAAAACAGATCCTATCAACAGACATATATACATTTATTAGGATTCGTGGAGAAGAGAACGTGATTGCCTTTGGTTACATCGTTGATCCGGTGATGAATTGAGAAGAAGAATGGTAACTTCCTCCTGCAATGGATTTTGATAAACATGGTGAGCACCGCGGAAACTTCTGCGTTAACTCTTTTGGCCACCGTTGCAATATCTTGGTGGCGCTGCACAAGTTATTATTAACTAAGAAACACAGTGTCCGGCTTAGGACCAGCCTTGAGTTTCACAGGTGCGGCAACAAACTTGTCGGCTTGAGAAGCAACATTCTTTTTTTTTCTGAATTTGGAGGGACGGGAAATCATTTCTTTGGAACAGTATTGTTGCTTTTATGAGAGGAGAACGGAGAATTGTTCGCCTCTCATCTCGTCCCCGGACGACAAGACAGCTCACTCCCGATTTAAGACCGGGGGAATTTCGTTCAAACCACCCCACATCAACTGTTTAAATGCAGACAAGGTAATCAGTCAATGCGTTATTAGAGCAACGTCGTCTATTCCAAACAACGTAAATCACACCTACATACAATAGCGAATATAGTGAATGGACTTACTTGTACAGTGTCACCAAAATAACATCCTTCTCGTAGATCTTAGTCTAGAGTCACATGCAAAACAAATGTTAGATTCATCACATGAGAAAAAAGATGTGAGATACCAACGCTTCTCCACACGACCGAACCGGGAATGTCGAATCAACGAACCTACTTTTAGTCTTGTAAGACAATTTATCATCTATCTTAGGAGCATCCAACGGTAAATCACATGAGCACGCAGGCCCCACATGTCTTCACGAACAACAGATTTTATCACCAACCACAAACACCGAGCATGCGAGACTACAGAGCAAAGCAATATGTATCAGAGCCACCGATCCGGCGAGGCAAAACAAATTCTTTCAGAGACACCGAGGCATCGAGACTGCAAAACAAAACAATACACTATCACAAACACAGAACCCGCGGGGAAAAAATCCTATCAAAGACACGGTGGCCGCTTAAGTATGAAACAAAACAAGTGTCTATTAGAGACACCGCGTCGGCAAAACTATGAATATGAGAAACACCGAGTCGGCAAGACAACCTATGAGAAGCCAGCAGTACCAATGACTTCTACCAGGACACGACCTGGAAAAAAAATCTAACAAAAGACAAACAATTAAACACAAACCGAGGCATTAAAAGCACCAAACAAAACGATTGTCCATTAGACACACCACCCCGAATTTTATTTCCAACTACAAACAAAGAGCATGCGAGACTGCAAAACAAACAATTTGTATCAGAGTCACTGAGCCGGCGATGCAAAACAAATTCTATCGGAGACACCAAGCCGGCGAGACTACAAAACAAAAGAACTCTATCGTAAACACCGAGCCGAGAGGAACAAAATCCTATCAAAGACACGAAGTGGTGAAGAAACGGAAAAGCACTATTAAGCACGGACGAAAAAATACAGAAACAAACGAAAAATGCAAAAAGAAACAAAAAATAATAAAAACCAATTAGGTAGAACAAACAAAGATAACATATCGACCTCTAAATAATGAATTAAATAACAAAAAAGAATACGACCACACCAATAAACAAAGTAGGTCGCATCGACGGATATAAGAGACTAAAATCAAACAGGAGACAACGATGACCAACGAACAGGAAAACTCACCACACAGAACTGAACATCAGCAAGAACAACCACGAGCAAGACGCTCCCAAGTAAGACGGCGACCTGCAACAAATCAGCAAAAAAGAAAACACAACAAAATAAGAAAATCCGAAAAGAAAAAAGAACTAACAAATATACACACCAAATGATAGGGTAATAGGTGTCCGATCTTTCGATGAGATGGATAACTACGATTTGGGTGGCGTCGACGTTGACGATCAGACTACAAACGTGCGAGGACGTTGCGCCTTAGCAATCGCTACACCAACTCCGGGAGGTTATTGACGGCACTGAAGCACAGTCGACCCAACCACTAGGGTCCAATTCCTGCATGCAATCGAAGAACAAGCAAGAATTGAGATGCAATCTGAATATTGCGAATATGAATGAAGTACAAATAAGTTGGGGTTCCGATAGCGGTCTTGATCTGATCTCTCCGACACAGACGAAGTACGGCAAAGTTGCAACAATGGCTAACTTTTTGACTAAACAAAACCCAAGTCTAAACCCTATATCGAAGTCTCTATTTATTTAGGAGACGGATGGCTGCGCGAGACTGCGCCTTCGTCGTCGCCTGGACGCATTCGCTGGAGCCGGTCCATCGTCGTGGGCTTTTTAGCATCGATGCTGGACATGCATATGGGCCCTACCTCCTTGTTCCATACGACCAAAGACACAAGCACGTGGCCTCTTTACTTGTATCGATCAGCGGCAAAACAAATGGAGCATGCATGACTTGGATTGTAATCACGTATGCACCATGGCTCCACCAAGCTAGGGCCCACCAACCTTGATCACAACGCATGTGCACACGCATCTTTATACGAGGTTTGTACAAGTCTTCGGTATGCCTGCATATAAGATGTATAAATGTAGTAATTTTGCTCATAATAAAGGAATAATATATTTTATAATTACTACTAGAATTCACCTGAAAATTATGTCTATTTAAAGTAGATTCAGTCGTAACCGGGCTAATCATGTCCTTATCATCCTCCCTTTCTTGAAAATTTAGCCGTCCTCGGCGCTGTTTCTTCTGAAACAGGGAGAACAAAAGAGACAAGGTGTACGCATGGTATATGTATATGTCATCTGTTTTAACTTTTCTCAATTGTTGAACATATGATAGCATTATATGGGGTAATTGTCATGTCTTGTGAAGTATGAAATCAAAGAATTATCACAAGATACAAACCCCATTAAATTATTGCAACTTAATTTGCACATATAAGTGAAGTCCTTATTTATAATATTTGTCTTACAATGCCCATCATTAAACCATCCCAACATTGGTAAATAAAAATTTGGGGTATCAAAAATTCTAACGACAACCTGTTTAGATAAGGAATCATGGAACAAGCTATGCGGTGTAAAATCAATACCATAGTTGGAGGTCATATCAAAATGAGTGAACATATGCAGCAATTTATTTTCTTTTAAAACATCAAGGTCATCACACGTGATACAAATTCTATGCACCCAAAATTCATTATTACTATCATAATCACCAATCAACTGAAAGGTAAAATCTGGGGCATAAACGCTTTTCAACGTACTCAAGCATGTGATTTCAGCAATTTTATTTCGAGCATGTGACAAGGAAATAGGTGGATCCATCATAATAGACCATAAAGATGTAGCATGAAAATTCCTAGCTAAAACTTCATCATGTCTAATCAATTTGATATGATCCAAATCATATTTATGTGTCAAGTCACAAGGTTTGTTCTCATCAGCAATTAATTCAACCGGTGCACGCATATCGATAGAAGAACGAAAATCAGCCATAGGTGCACTCAAATCAGCAGGTATTTCAAGTATTTGATCACAAGGCAAATTCAAATCAGCAATAACATCCTCTAAAACAGACGGTGTGATCAAATCAACGGGCAACTCGTCATATGATGCATTTAGATCAAGGCATTCACCATTCTCATGTGGAGCTAGATAATCCGTAACGTTGTTATTACCTCTTATGCACGACTCGGATGACGTAGGTACACTCGATGGCGAGGAGCCACATGTTGGAGATGGTGTAGTGCTCACAACAACGGATGTGGTCGTATGAGCCACAGTGGTGGAGGGAACAACCGTCTTAACTCTTGCCATTTGCACCATGCACTTGTTTGTCTCGTGGGCAACACGTTCTTTTATTTCCTGTTCAGCTTTACAAGCATGACGAAACAAACGATGCATAGGATAACATTGTTCATGCAATAGTAGCTCCTGAATATCATGGTTTAATCCATCCCAAAATCTGTCCATAATAATATCTTCACTTTCTTCTAAACCACAATGAAACAAGGTAATTTGCAAATCATTATAATACTCTTCCACGGTGTTACTACCCTGTTTTAAACATTGCAATTTTCGAAGCAAGTCATTAAGATAATATTTAGGGACAAATCGATTACGCATAATTATTTTCAATTCACTCCATGTTTTTGGCACATGTTCAGCATTTGTACGACAATGTTCACTCCACCAAATAGAAGCAAAATCAACAAATTTTCTTGTAGCAGCCTTTACTCGCTTATGTTCAGGAAAATCATGGCTTGCAAACATTTGTTCAACATCAAATTCCCAATCAAGATAAGCAGCAGGATTATATCGACCCGCAAACATAGGCAAAGGAACAGTAACCTGATCATGTATATTGTGTTGTGTCTTTACCTCTTGTGGTGGTCGTGGTGGTGGCGGCAAATCTCCAAGTATAGTCGAAACCCAAGAAATTCTAACTCCGGAACCTGTCATGATTAGCAGAAAACAAGAAACAAATCACAAGTATCTGTTCCTATCTCCTACTAGGATGTGGTGGCAAGTCGCGCACAGAATTGCATCAAATTCTTACAAGTTCTTACCATGCAGCAGGCGGCGACCGGCAAACAGCAATGTCAAATAACTCCGAAGATTGAATAAAGCGATTGCCAGGTAAACGTAGATCGCACGTTGTAGAAATATGTGGAGCTGTAGGTAGGCTTAATATATATGGAAAGAAATACCACACCCACGTTAGTGAATGTAAAGCTGAAAATCTGTTCAAAGTTGTCAAATGCTGGTCCTAGACTAGACCGTGCTAGAGACGCGAGCCTATGACACAGATGAAATATCACGCGTGCTGAAGAAGGGAACGCAGAGCTGGACAGAAAAACTATACAGGATATGGCGATACAAGCGAGCAGCCCGAGACTGTGTAGCACGCCGGACGATTAAACTCAAGCAGTTGCGTGGGCAAGAAGGAGCGGCTGGCTTACGAACTGAGGCGCAATAGCGGCAGCCCAACAAATATCAAACAGATATAGTGTGTAAGGTGTTTGTCTCCAGGAGGAATATCAAGGCAACAAGGACAAACCGATCAGCACAAAAATCGGCACCCTCTTTTGTTCTTCAGCTCGCTGTCGCGCGATGACAGATACCGTCTGTGGTGTGGAGTGAGGCACGATCGTTTTTATTTTATTTTTAAATCAAACCTTCCAAATAGCAAAAGTTACGTAGCAAAGGACCCGTCGGCAACACAACGATGAGAAATACTTTTTTTTTCCTGCCGCTCAAAGCTTTCCAAAGCAAATACAACACGGCTCGTCCTTTCTTGGAACGTGGTCCAAATAAATATCCTTGATCGGTCCTTTACTCCTTTCCTTCTATTTTCCTTTGTTTGTACCGATCAAAACTTTCTGATGGAAACCAGCACACGGCTGTATATATATATATATTTTTTAAACAACTTGAACCCACATCTGATAAGATCGAAACTTTCCAACAGAACAGAACGTGAAAGAAGTAAGGAATCTGACCTTCCTTTTCTAAGCTAGGACCGGATCAAGTACCAAGAAATCAGATTTTTTTCCCTTCTTTTTTTTTTTTGGTGATATCAATGGATCTCCCAGCTATCATCAACGGAAGATCCAACAGCTCACGTAACAACAAAGCCAGGATACCAGGCTGAAACGGACGAAATCCTTCCAATCGGTACTTTCCTTTTTTTTTTTTTTTACCGATCAGAAAAGACCACACGTCTGCTTTTCTTGGGAGTCGCGACCCAAATTAAAGATACGTGACTTGAGGGGATCTGACTTTCCTTAGTGTATGTGAAACGCACAGAATATTATCCTTTTCTCTTTGTGCTGAACCGAACTCTAGATGCGGAGGCGAACAAAATAGGATACGAGGGCGAAGCGGCAGTGGCGATCGGAACAATTGGTGATGATGGTAAGAAACAAATATGCGGAAGCGACGGATGGAAGAAGAAAATTTGTGGATATGACAACGACAAAGACGTGAAAAAAACGTGACCAGAACTCGAAACTCTAAAAGACTAGACACTAGAAACCAGCAACTCGACACACGATGCAACGAAAATTCAACAAAACAAAAACCAAGCGATGAGGCGAAAAGGCTAAGATTGTTTTTGGGACAAGGAACTAATCTAAATATTTTTGTATGGCTTTTTCGTGGATGATAGGTATGAAAAACAAATCTAATCTAGGGATAAATTTTCTCACCAAGCAACCTGAAATCTGATACCACTTGATAGGTTAATAGGTGTCCGATCTTTCGATGAGATGGATAACTACGATTTGGGTGGCGTCGACGTTGACGATCCGACTACAAACGTGCGAGGACGTTGCGACTTAGCAATCGCTACACCAACTCCGGGAGGTTATTGACGGCACTGAAGCACAGTCGACCCAAACACTAGGGTCCAATTCCTGCATGCAATCGAAGAACAAGCAAGAATTGAGATGCAATCTGAATATTGCGAATATGAATGAAGTACAAATAAGTTGGGGTTCCGATAGCGGTCTTGATCTGGTCTCTCCGACACAGACGAAGTACGGCGAAGTTGCAACAATGGTTAACTTTTTGACTAAACAAAACCCAAGTCTAAACCCTAGATCGAAGTCTCTATTTATTTAGGAGACGGATGGCTGCGCGAGACTGCGCCTTCGTCGTCGCCTGGACGCATTCGCCGGAGCCGGTCCATCGTGGTGGGCTTTTTAGCATCGATGCTGGACATGCATATGGGCCCCACCTCCTTGTTCCATACGACCAAAGACACAAGCACGTGGCCTCTTTACTTGTATCGATCAGCGGCAAAACAAATGGAGCATGCATGACTTGGATTGTAATCACGTATGCACCATGGCTCCACCAAGCTAGGGCCCACCAACCTGGCTGGAGCACGAGGCCCGGCGTGGTGCTCGAGATCCTGTGGTTCCCGTCAGATCTGCAGTGGCGGCGGATCGGGCGGCCGGATCCCGGAGGTGCTCGAGTTCTTCAGCTCTCTTCTGCGACGGATCCGAAGGCGGCTGGGGTTCTGCGGCGTTGCTGGGCCAGAGGGGCGTCCGCCATGGTCGTTCATCGTCAAGTGCTCCGCCGCGGCGCGGCGGGCTTGCTTGGCGGCGTCTTTCAAGGGACAAATTGCTCCCAGGCAGTGGCAAGACGGCGGTTGCGGCTCTTCGTCTTCGTCGCCGGTGAAGCTGGTGATCTTGGAGCTTGCTCTGGCTCCTCCTCCTCGTGTTGTGCTTCCTTTGTTTTATTTCTATGTACTGTGTATGTGGATCTCTGGTGAATATACGTGGAAGTTGGATGTGTCAAAAAAAAAAAACCTTGATCACAACGCATGTGCACACGCATCTTTATACGAGGTTTGTACAAGTCTTCGGTATGCCTGCATATAAGATGTATAAATGTAGTAATTTTGCTCATAATAAAGGAATAATATATTTTATAATTACTACTAGAATTCACCTGAAAATTATGTCTATTTAAAGTAGATTCAGTCGTAACCGGGCTAATCATGTCCTTATCACCAAAAAAGAACAATCTAATCTCAGCGGAACTAACCTTAATCGGAAGAACAATAGACCAATAAGCCGACAAAATGAAAAAATATATAGAAACCAACAAAGAGAATATATAAGAAAAACCATTAGAATAAATACAAGAAGGAAAAAAAAGATACCTCCTCCAAACAAAAGGAAACCTAGAAATAATAAACCAAAAAACACCTCCCCAAATGAAAGGAAACCCGGAAAATACGAAAATAAATAAGAAAACAAACCGTGCAAACCTAACAAAATAAGTAAACGGAAGCATCTCAACAAAACTGACCTTAAACAGACGAACGAAAAAACAGAGGAACAAACAAAAAAGAGATGTTAGAAACCAATAGAACAGACAAGAACAAACCGCATAAGCAAGAAACAACAAACGAACATGGATCCAGCGCATGGTGAACAACATGGACAAAGAACGACCAAAAACAGAGAGTAAACGACAGTAAGAAAACCCAAACTGACCTCAACGGGAACAACGTGACCGGAAGAACAGCAAATGGATTCCATGGAAACACGGCAGAGATCGAGAAAAGCACGGCGGAGCAAGAACAACGAGGAATAAGAAAAGGGGGGAAATGAGAGCTGCAATAATCATCCGATCCGGAACGGAACCTATATACCCCGTCCCCCCAGCACAGTGTACACGTCAACCCTATTAGGTCGGTTCCGTCTTAATGAACCAATGGCGAGCCGCCAGCGACACGCGAAATCGGGCCCGAATTCGTTTTGACTACCAGCACAGTGCAGCGTACCCGCCGACGAATGGAGGGAGGCCACCTCGCAAGGAGAAATCGGGCCCGAATTCTCCCTGACATCACGAACAGTGCAATGTACCCGACGATCGTGCGAAATACCCAGTGTGCCCCGACGTACTGTAGAAAATACGCAGCGGCGACGCATGGAAGGGAAACATCGGCGACGCAACGTCCCGAGCAACCAACATGTGGGCCATGTAAAGGATGGGGCCCATCGTCAGCGAGAGAGCGCGGGAATGAACCACGTACGAAGAAAGCTCTCCCAGAGGGGCACACAACGCATTGACTAAAACCTAGTAAGGTAAATGAACAAAATCGACCAATGGGACGAACGCGTTGCGAATCTGCACCACTCTGGACCGTCCGCCACACCGATTAAACATGCAGCGTGAGGCCGACAGGTGGGCCCTCGTGCTACAGGGGTGATCCATGTAGGACATCAGCGAGAGTGGGTATGGTTAGCGACTTTGCGAATCCCTGTTCATTCCGACTCCAGGAGCCGACGGTGATCGGACGATGCAGAGGCACGGAGCGGGGAGGATCGGATGGCCAGTAAGCCCAAATCGTTGAGGAGCCTTCAATGGGTCTCACCGTTTATATCTTTAGATACCGAAGTGTTCCTAGTCTTGTCTCTAAGACTAGCTCATCTTGTTGTTAGATGATCATGTTTTTATGATCATAGACTTTGTATAAGTCACACAACTATGAGCGTATATTGTTGGAATGACAATAGAAATGAATCGACCCAATTGTACGATCTTTCTAAGAGACAAATGGTCATATATGAGTTAGCGATTGGTCATATGGAGTTTTCGTTAGCTATATTCCTATACCATGAGAATATCTAGTGACCGCATATTCGACACTTACACTTTGATCGTCATCAAATGTCCGGCCTTAATTGGGAATTATAACGGTGCCTTTTGAGAGATAAGCAAGAATGTGTAATGGAACGGAGATTATTCGAGAATGGTACTTATCCCTCCAGGCGATGGAGAGATACATTATATGTGCCATCTCATGTATTACTGATGTCACCCAATCGTCTGGCCAGACATAATGTGATTAATCACAGGACATCAGGAATATGGAATGAGAAAAGATGATGATATCAGAACGAGTTTACATGTGTTATGATTGAATGGTTTGATCACACTAGAGCACATTGTCTCATCTCGTAATATCATTGGTATCGTGTACGTAAGGGAATTAGCGTAATGAGAAACACAAAAGGTTCCATCGTTTATTCGTGAGCACATGGGAGCTAGCACGGTTGTCTAGATCCTTATGCTAGTTATTGTCCGGTAAGTATTCGAGCATGTCTATGTGTTACCGAACCTTTCGGGTCACACCATAAGCTGTAGTCAATATTTATTGAGAGAACTTAGATGTAGTAATAGTGGTTATGAGAAGTTGTCGGAGTCACTCCGATGTGACAGGAACAACTCCGGTGAAGATCAGAGGTGTTCCGGTGAAGTTATCATGAGAGGCATATATTGTCAGTTTAGAGCTGAAAAGTCCTGAAAGAGAAATATTGCGAACATGAGATGTTTCGGGATACCGGTAAGTGTTTCCGACATCGTTGGATAGAGTCGATGATTTTATCTATAGAGTATATTTGGTTCCGGAATAGTTTCAGACGTTTGCCGGGAAGGGGGAGTACCAGAGGGAAGGGGGTGCCCTGCGGGCCGCACCACACCTAGTGTGGGCCGGCCAGATAGCCCCACCCTCCTAGGCCGGCGTACCACATCCCTCCCCTCTCCTTCCTTGTTTAATTATGGATTAAAAGGAGTCCGTATTGAACTAGTAAAGAAATAAAGCAAAAAGGCAAAAAGGAAAAAAAAGGAAGGGAGGGAGTCCTTGTTGGACAAGAACTCTAAAACTAACTTGGGAGAGGGGCAGGCCGGCCCTTCTAGGGCTTGCGCATCAGCCCCCCTCTCCCTCTTATATACTCCACTCCCTCCACAAGGAGAACATAACAATTGCGCAAGTTCCTCTCTCTTGAGATATCGGGAATTAGAAGATGTTCTAATTACTCCAATTAGACGTTGCTCTAATCTCTCTGTAGTCAGATCTCATGTGTTGAGAATTTGATATCTCCAGTCTCATATATTAGATTAGATCTACCGTCGACACTACTCTGAAAGGTTGTCTCTCTTTGTCGGACGTCGAGCTCTAGAACGGCGGAACGCTGATGGATTGGCGAGGCGTACGCGTGGATACTTGAGAGCGGGTTACGCAAGTAATCCTCAAACGGGGAAACAACAACAATCTCACCTCCCGGCGTGGACGTGAGATTCATCATCAGGATTCACCAACATCTACTTCGACAAACATAAGATCTTCCACAACGGTGTTTGTAAGTATTCTGGGTCATCGCATTATGGGGTGAAGCATATCTTTGTAGAATAGATCTTGGCGGTTATGTAAGACGAAAATTTTAAATTCCAGCACGTAACCCTTTACAAGCAACCCTTACCATCCGCGCCAGGGCGTGGCGCAGCGCGTGGAAGGGCAGAAGCAAGCTGTCACAACCCCGTCCTCGGCTGATGCCACCTGTTCACCGCGGTAACACGTGCCGGAGAGGTGTCACGCTTGCACACAGGACGCTGTGGTAACCCTTGTAATATAAAATGAGGGCCTTGTCCACTTGAGTAGATACTCAGTCTTCCTAAAGGAGATATGCCCTAGAGACAAATAAATATTAAGTATTTATTGCATTATCTCATTAAATTTATAACAAGTTTTATACCATGATATAATCTTATCTTATATTTACTAATTGGAGGCACCATATGAGGCTCCACGTTAATCCTGGAGGTTAGAAAATTTTGTCCATCGGATCTAATTATAATCTGTCTAAAACCGTTGGATTAAAAGCGCCACGCTTGAGTCTTCTCGCGCCTATCTTTCACCACTTGAGTTCGAATCCCATCAAGGCATCAACAAATAATGCATGGCAAATAATAAAATACCTCGTGACTTTTCTCCCTGTAAAAAAATGAATATATATAGGAGACAGATCTAATCGTCACCCCGGCAGTGATGAGGGCGGCGCATATTTGATCCAGCCATCATTCATGCGTAAGATCGATCGATCTCATCTGATGTATGTCAGGTTGCGCACTAATATTTTCTCCCTGCCATGCTGTGCAGCCGGCGATTAGATTATTCACCCCACGTTGATTTGTGCTGATGCATGTGAGGGTGAGGCAGGAGCGTGATGTTCTTCCTGTATGCATGTCCCTGCTCGGATGGTCTCGCCGCGGTGCATGGTAGTGTTTCTCCAGCACCAACGCAACTCAGACATCCTCTAACGTTCAGGTTTGATCTTCTTCTAACTTAATAAATAAATAGCATATGATTCTATTTCTGATTCGCATAATATGCATGTGCATGGAATTAGTGGATGCAAGTTTTAGATGGTTCGCTGCTTCATGTGCGATCTGTGATGGCCAATACGTTTAGATGGAACAAAAAAAATAGTTAACCTTGCGATTTGGTGCCAAATACACACGTGTGATGCGTAGGCTGAGCCTATGCATAGCTGTTAGGCGTCCTGATTTGTTAGATTAATTTTGTGCACAATGGATAATTCATACCTGTGCAGTGGTTAATAATCAGAATCTGAGCGTACAGTTTGTTGCGATGTGGACATTAAAAAAGCATACAGTTTGTTGTGATCTTGAAAACTAAACAGCCTGTCCTTGAAAAAATTAATATTACAGTTGTTGATCCTTTGTGCTTTACAATGTATAATGGTGAAGTTGGACGCACATATCATCAGCTGTTCTGTAGCTTCACTAGAATAATATTATTACCATTCACCGATCTTGGACATGGCACGTAAATGATTTTATGATTTCTCACCTGTAAACAGATGCATAAAAAATCAGGCTTCATATTTATTTATTTGATATAAATCTGCTCCCCTAATTAGCTCAACGGTTTGATAATTAGCATACTAGGCAAATTAAAATGTTTATGCTTGAAGATCCTTTCGAAGGTCATGGTAGATTATTTCTGATATCTCAGGTAACTAAAACCGGAGAAAATCTATGCCTTACAATATCATCAAGACAAAACTATATTGTTGAATAGTAATTATGCGCGTTTATTCAAAAATTAGTGTATGGTATTTGCTAATATTGCCACCTAAAATAGGAAAAGCATAGCTAGCACCTTGAATATATTGGGATAGTCCTCCAATTAGAAATTCAATTCAAGCTGAAAAATTGCAACTCGGTACACACAACCAAATAAAAAAATTGTTGCACAGTGAATGACGTTCCACCGAATAGTGCAGGCGTAATTCATATTTAGAAAATAGCCTTTCAAAGTATTTGAAACTATTAATATTTCTACCTATATGTTTCATTTTGGAGTAATCTTAAATGTGGCATAACTTTCAACGTCTGGGTGACATTGTTTTTTCATGTATGTTCGTGCACACATTACTCCCACAACTTTGTTTGGTTAGAAAATGATGTACTCCCTCCATTCACAAAAGGATGTCTCAACTAACTTCAAATTTGGATGTATCTACACACTAAATTATGTCTAGATACATCCAAATTTGGAGTTGGTTGAGACATCCTTTTATGAACGGATGGAGTAATATATATGGCTGCCAGAAGATGTTTATCCAAGATAATGGTCGACTACATAGGCACCAACAATTGAAAGGTCGGTTAACATTCTCTTTTCAAGCGTAGCAATATCTACCAGCTTCCTTCTTTCCCTTTGGTAGCAAATTTTTATCCAAGAAATGAGACGAGTGCGTACGGACTCTTTGTTTCCTTACCTGCCAGCCATACAAGGTTTTTGCACAAATGTTGTGTAGAAAAGGTTAGGTTTAGGAAACAATTATGCTTTCCATATGTCATACCATCAGTTTAACTATTATATGTTCCACTTAATAGTCCTATGTTTTATGTTTAACAACAAATCCATTAATAAAGGTCATACATTTTGTTTGCAGCTAAAAATAATAAGATTCTTTACCGGTTACTCATTTAGTTATTACTTCACGTACCCATTACTCCTTTTACCACTTCTGTGCCAGCTGCAACTATTATTTTTACCACGCTACTCCTGAAGTGAAGCTAACTACAAAATATTTTTGATATGTTAGTTAAGAGACGTCTTATCTATTTCGATGTTTTCCAGATTGGTGTCTTCACATTGGCTATTTCGATAGTAATATGCATCTTGGAAAAGTCCTTATGTGAAAAGGATAAGGGAAAGTCCTTATCTGAAATGGGTAGGGGTGACCCTCTTAAGTTCTTCTTGGTGTAAAATTGTTTGTTCACTTTACCCGACATTTCTTTACTAGGCTTTTATCTATGTTTTTCTTAATACCATTAATCCATAATGACACTGAAATGCTGTTGGATAACACTAGGACTCTTTACTTTCTTTGTTGATAGTAACAAAAAAGGAAATATTTTGATTAGCACAATTTCAGTAAATACAACACTTGGATTCCTCTGCTCAAATTGCTAAACACGCAAGGTTTCAAGGTGGTCAAAATGGTTAACATATGCATGTAGTCCTGTTGTACCCTCAGTCCCTCACAATAGAAAAGCATCATATGTACAAAAAGGTACATTATGAGACAATAGTTAAGTGAAAGTTTAAACTTAAAAGGTACATTGTTTGGTTAAACATGTTTGGAGTTATTATTGATTGAAATTTTGGTACCAATTTTGTTGTTTAAATAGTGCCCTATAGGTAAATACAAATACAATGTTGTTGTTATGTAACTCGAATTTGTGATGTTTCTGCAATGACAAAAGATTTATATATGTATTCTCATTAATATTGCATCTATGTCTTCTTTAAAACGACTAGCCCGTGCAGGTGCACGGGTTAACGACTAGTATATTTACTAATTGGAGGCACCGTAAAAGCCTCCACGTTAATTCTCACGTAAAAAGAAAGTTTAGCCATCCGATCGTATTGCTAGGTATCCATAGCCGTAAGATTAATAGCTAGATACCCTCCACGGCACGCACACCTAAATAATCTAAAACCTGCCCTAGTACGTCTCCCTCTTTGAGCTGCTATCGCCGCTTCATGCCGTCCAAAGAGCGACGATGTGAAAGAAGTAATTAAGCTCCGGTCGCCAGCACAGTGGCCAAGGATCTCCAATCAAGATGTCGCCTTGATCATCCCCTGCGTGTCCTCCTGGTGCAAGTGCACATCGTACAGTCGTGCGGTTTTGCGCGTGGTAGATGTGGCCAATGGTTGCGCCATCTCCGACATCTGCCGATCGAGTAGTGACTAGCAGCGGCGGACAGCGGCCCTCTACTTGGCCAAAGGTATGCAATGCTAGACCAATCAGGGAGTATAAAACTGCATGCAGTAGTATAAGCCATGCATGGTAATCCCGTACGTGATTTATTTTGCAGACAAATTAAGCCCTGTCGCCAGCGCCGTGGCCAAGAATTTCCGATCAAGATGCACTTCTAGCAGCGGCCTGAAGTCCCAGCGATATTCCGAAGCGTTGGACGGAATCAGCTTCAGCTATGAAACAAGTTTTACTGATCTGAGGTAAGCAACGTGATATTCTCTTTTTCATATGATCCATATTCTTATTCAATCTACAACTGTAGTGTAGTAGGAGACTTTTTATATGAACCAATTCCCTGAATTTAATTTGTTGTATAAACTGTGACGTTCCCTTTACAGTCTGATCCATGTTTTGATTCAATATCTCCTGCACCACGGCACCCAGCCATCCAGTAAGTGAAATCTTGAAGGTTTGCTTTCGTAGCATTTTTGCTCCTATATATGGATACGCCCGATTCCTATATATATGTGCCGCTGATTAAATTCTACAGCCGGTAGTTCCATTAGAAATTCAGGACGCCTTCCGCTGCATCAGCCATGCCGCATTGATTCGTAACGGCAAGACGCAATGAGGCATGTACAGTATTCCGATGCTGCCGACAAGGACAATCCTCGGCTGTCCACTGAATTAATTTTCTTGGATCCCACTTCTTATCTAAGGAGTTCAGTTAATTACAGTGTGTGTTTTGGAGCTTCTTTAAGATGCCTGCTCATAGCAACATCTGAGGTTAAAGCTCCTGCTGTGCAAACTGTAATTTTTTTCTATTTCTTAAGTACAACTACTTCCTACTTATTTTATGTGTAAGGTCCTAAACTAGAAATGCTCATTTATCGGTCAGTTCTTTTCTATGGTGACATGCATCTTGCAGGGCTAATATTTCTGATAAAATCTCTTTTTTACAGGATCTGTGTACCTTTCTATTCTCATGGATTGATGGCACTCTGTCCACAACGAAAGTACTAATACATGCTCATATAACTGCCGTTGTACATTTTTCCAACAAATAAGCATCCAATTGATCATTTAATGATTTTGTATGCAAACTCAGGGATTTATTCTCTCCGCGGGGCTGGCTTATAGTTCTCAGTAATGCATAGCATTTTCTTGCTTGCTTTTCTTTTGTGTCCGTTTCTCCTATATTATATCTGCTGGCAAAGTTCAACTCGGATTACTGCAGCATGTTTGATCAATCTATTGAGTTAAGCTTCGATCACCTAGGTATTCCATCACACATGTATAAATATTACTTCTTCATATATCTGGATTACTCTGTTGCTTTGCAAAGCTCTCTCAGTTGCACAAAGTGCTTAGTTGGTCAACACAAATCCATATATGCATTTGAACTGTATATCAGCGTTTGGATTGTAATGATCCACGACACAATTTTTTTGGTACATTTACATATGTTATAAGTTCACATGTATAAGCGATGCGGATCTGCCTCTCCTAACAAAAGATAGACAAACGCTAGGCAGATTCTAATTCTCCTTGCTAATCTAACCTATTCATATAAATACTCGAATGTATTGTATTTATCCCCGAAAAGTGGCTATAATTTGCATTTCTATTATTATTATTATTATTGTTATTTCATCTGACGTGCCTACAATACAGACATAAAACATATTCTCCCATGAATCCAAGTATTCCATATTCTATAAACATGGGGTTGTGTCCCAATAGGGTTGCCGATACATGTCGATATATTCTAATGATATATTTGACTTTTGTTAGCCATGTCGGCAAAAGTTATTAAATTTTTATTATGAAATTCTCATGAGGACCAATTTGGTACTATTTTCACATCACATTACCAGTCTAAATATTTTTTTATTATTTAGTGGTGGAAGTAAAAAATAAAGTTGAGTGCACACGTTTAAGAGAGTCTCCTATTAATGAACAAAGAGAGTATTATATAGATAACAATAATACACTAACATCTATTTTCACTAAAAATATGATTATTTCCTCGAGTTAGAAGCAAGTATTGAGAAATCGTAGTGATTTAAAGCTACTTTTCTACTATCAAAAAGAATGATTAAGAATTTAGTTTAAATAAGCATTAATTATCGTATTGGTAATGTGTTAAGTTTGTACAGGAAAATTATTGTGTTCCGTATAACGGATTAATAAATAAGTTTGTATATACTTCAATTAACATACATATTTATTCACATCAATTTCTATTCAGTTTCACTGAAGTTTTTACAATATTTCATCTATTGATACTTACCCCGCGCAAATGCGCGGGTTGACGACTAGTTGTATTAATCGGAATTGTTAATACACGTGTGGTATGTAAACAAACCAGAGTCCCTAGTAAGCGTCTATACAAACTAGTTCATTGGTCAAAGATGATCGAGATTTCCTGATCATGGATATTTATGTCGTTTGACAATGACACTACAAGGAAACACCTAATAGCCGGCTATTAATCACCGGTGGGCCACCCAAAACATACGCCGGTGATCTGCAGGGACCAAATTCCGCAGCTAATCACCGGCGTGAGAATTTTTCCACGCCGGTGTTACTGTGGAATCACTGGCGTGGACATCTTAGAGTCACGCCGGTGATTTGTCGCCCCAAAAATCCAACCACGGTGAAATATATTACTGGCGTGGGACTAGCACGACACGCCAGTAACTTCCTGTGTAATCACTGGCGTGTTCTATAGAATAGTATATGGTCCGGCGCGCGATACGGACCCAGCAAATCACAGGCGTGGATTGTTTGGCACGCTGGTAATTATTTTGAGGTTACTGGCATGGCTTTTGTCAGCCATGCCGGTAATTGCGACGTGAAAATTCTGTAGCCATGTGACCACCTTTCCCCACCACTCACTTTACTCTTTACCCCTTTGGATGTATCTTCTTTCTCCTTGGTTCTTCTTCTTTTTTACTCTCTCCTCCCACACCCCAAGCAAGGGTAAAGCACCCTTGTATTCAAAAGTTTCAAAGAAATAAAAACTTTGGTTTTCAAAATGTTACAAAAGTATTACCAAATAGCTTAGTTTGATAAAGTTTAATTTTACAAAATTTTACAAATTGGTTTGAATCCTTTTGAATGTTTATTACAAAAGATATAAAAGATTTCATAAAACAGGAATTAGAAAAAAGAGTTAGAACAAAAAATAGGAGAGGGCATCCTCCCCGAGCCAAAATGGGCCGAGCCCATCTATCCTCTCCCTAGCAGAAGCCCAGCAGCAGCCCGCATACCTATCTCTCTTTTCTCTCACTGACAGGTGGGCCCCACCTGTCAGCACCGACGCGGGAACATTGTCCTCCCCAAATCACGCCCACGTTCACGTTCAAATATCACAGAATCAATTCGATTGATTGCCATTGATTCACTTAGCCGTTTCCTTCCCCGTTTGCTCCTACTTAACCTCCACCTCCCCTCTCTCATTTGCCCCAAGAACCATATCCCGAGAGCCCCAGGCTGCTCGATCTCGAGCTCGACTCATCGCCCCTGTCGCCGGCGAAATTCGGTGATTCCGGTGGTTGCCGTGCACCCCGAGCCCTCCCCTCGCTACCTTCCTTCTTAGTTCATCCATGCGCATCTTTTTGACAAAGCGTGACATTTTATTTCGCTGTGGATTGATGCATCCGTGCTCAACCGGCGACCATCGCCCGCGGGAGCAACTCCGCCGAGGGATTCCAGGCGAACCGGAGCATCCCTGTCAACGTCGACAACACCTGCGACCTCGCCTCGTCCTCTGCTGTCGCCAGGAATCCACGCCGTAGCTCAAACCCATCTATGCCGTCGAGTTTGTGCATGCTAGCCATGGCGCCGCCACGGTTGAGGTCACCGGAGCAACTCCGGCATGTTGCGCCGCTCGGTTTTGGTCTTTTAGATCTAGACCGTTGGATCTGTTTCGTACGGCCAGGATTAGATCTCTTAGCAGAGGGGTACAGTTAGATCTGGAGCGTCGATTTTAAGTTAGATCGGACGGCTTCCGTAGCAATCCATCCCGAATCGGTACGGCCCAATCACAGAGCGCCACGTAGCCTGTGTTATTCTCTGTTTTTCTGTTTTAAACAGGATTTCATCAAATCTTGTAAAATCAATAACTTTAGTTCTGTTTGGCCAAATTTAATAAATTTTATATATTTGAGATCCTCCGGATATGTAGTTTATTTTAGATATGTTAGATTGCTGTTTTGCAAGGTTTAAATTTATTCAAATTTCAAAATGTGTTATTTGAGTAAATTTGACATATCTCCTATTATAAAAATTATTTTTGAGTGAATCCAATTGCAGAAAATTTGTTTAATTGCTCTATGTCCAGTAGTACTGTTTATATTTTTTTGGATAAAAATTTTAATTACAGAAAGCTTTAATCTTGTGTTTTACCCTTTTTGTTATGTCTTGGTATTTTTATTTTGATAGAAATTGTTTTAATTGCATTTTTGACATCATGCATGCTTTTATAAAAACCAGAAAAGTTAGTATATTAGTTTCTTGTGTTTTAAATTGCATTTCATGCATATCATATTTTATTGTATTGTTATTATTGTTTGTATGTTTATTTGTGGCTGTTTTATGTGTTAGAATTTTCGGAGGGAAACGAAGACTTTTGCAACTGCTACTCCTGCTCTCCTTGCTGCCAAGGCAAGTGGCACATTCATAAAATTCCTAAGTATTTTATCTATGCATGAGTAGCTATTTTGAGTAGTATGCATGTTAGGTGTTTTACTACAGCTATGCAGGACATGTTTAGAATTGCCCCTTATTCCTATGTGTCTAGGAACCTATATAATAACTTAGTAGAAATATTGATGCTATGCAAAATTTATTTTTATAAAAAGCTAAATTCTACTAAGTCAATGAAACTCCTGGGTGGATTGGTTTTGCTATGGTGGTTTATGGTTGAGTGGCTACTCAGGGCCATTTCTATGGTTTTACCTGAGATTGGCTCACTTGTGGATTGCCACCCAGGGACAAAGGGATTTGAAGTTACTCCAAGTGAAGATTGCTTCTAGTGCAGCCATTTGTCATATGGGCTCTGTCTTGATGGATTAAGTTGCGTGGACTCACCTCGGCTTGACAAGCAGATGGAGAGGGATGTAGGTGGAACGGGTCAAGCCGGTATGGGGTGGGAAAATGCTTCTGAAAAATCTCGTCTCAATCTTCTCCTTTTCCTTATCACTGTTGGAGTGTAGAGGATAGTTTGGGCTGATTGAGTCAAATGGTGAACGTGCACAACCTCTCGAGAGTGTCAAAACTAAGTACTTAGCCATGTCCCCGGTTACGGACAATTCTGAGCAGCTGATCAAGGATGTCAACGGAGGATCCCAACATTCCAACTTCTCAAGTAAAAACTTTGAAGGGCGAACAAGGGTAGAAAAGATACCCAGTGTATAAGGACTTGTCCCACAAAGACACCGGATATGCTGGGATTGTCTCATAGGTCCAATTGGAAAGGACACCGAGTGTATCAGGACTTGTCTCACAAGGACACAGGATATGCTAGGATTGTCTCATTTCCTAGTTGGAGAAAGAAAATGATTTCAAAGGATAGGAAAAAAGTTGGTTTTATGCAAAATAGCCTTTGAACTCCACCAGCCAAATATGCATATAGGTTATTAGAGTTTTTCCACTAAGTGTCCACAGAGTGTCACTTGCAGTTCCATTTCATATGGTTCTGACCCACCTTGTTGCAACATTTTCTTGTTGCAGGTTGTTCTGACGACGAGTGAGAATTCGTTTAAGGGTTTTGAGTGTTCAACCAACATGTTCGCCTGTGGCACATGGAGATGGTGGGGACTCCATGAAGAATAAAGTTTTCCGCTGTTTTACTCTTCCTAAGCTAGC
This sequence comes from Poa pratensis, assembly GCA_947311845.1. Classification (NCBI taxonomy): domain Eukaryota; kingdom Viridiplantae; phylum Streptophyta; class Magnoliopsida; order Poales; family Poaceae; genus Poa; species Poa pratensis. The sequence goes on from CAMZMU010000064.1 coordinate 53,794,043, forward strand.
CTCGTGCTATGCAAAGTTGTGTGAATAATTTTCCTAAGTACTGGATCTCGTGTAATAATTAATACTTTGTTGTGATATTTCATCTTAGACCGTGTGTGCAAATGAATCGATCCAGGGGTTTGCACTATACACGGGGACTCTGCCAATTTTAAGTGCAGGTCCGCTACAGATGGTATCAGAGCACTGTGTTGCTTGTAGGTTCGAAACCCTAAGTTTGGATAGATAGGTTGGCCAAAAATTTATTTTCCTAAGTATTAAGTATACCAAAACTTTCTGTTTGCCTTTTACTTTCTGTTTACCTCGTAACATCTTGACTTGTGCATTTTGTCTCACACCATGTTTTGCTTCTAACTTAAGGATGACGAGCTTCAACTTCACCACCGCTGAGGACTTCGAGGACACTCGTTTTGGCAGCTATCTCCTCGACATAGTTGAGCAGTTGGAGTTACCACTACCCAAGATCAAAGGCTTTATCTTGTAGAAGTTCAACAAGGAAGGCTACTAGGGAATCAAGGTGACTCAAACAGGACGTGGGGATGAGCCCAACATAGAGATCAAGCTGGTTAGTGACTCCATGGAGAAGGGACTCAACCTCGTCATGCAAGACTTGATTGGACGCCTTTGTGGACGCCACAGCAAGGAGCTGAAGGGTCACTACTTTGTCCTTTTAGGGAGACGGTACGAGGATGGAGAGCCTTATGTCTTCGACGCTGAGGATAAGGGCAAGGCTAAGCCCCTATGCCGGTATTTTCAAGACTTGGAGAACCACATCAAGGAACTTCATGGAGATAGACGCTCCGAACTTCTGAAGAATGATGAATTCTGCGCCCTACTCAAGGAGAATGAGGAGAAGGTCAAAGCACAAGAAGAGGAGACCAAGGCTCAAGAGGAGAAGTTCAAGGCACAGGAGAAGAAGTTCAAGAACCAAGAGAAGAGAAACCAAGCGAAGAACAAGGAGATAAGAGAGTTGAAGATGGAGCTTGAAAGCAATGAAGTGGAATTTGAGGCTGACCGCGATTTAATCAAGCTACTTCGTGCAGAGAAGAGAGAACTGCAGGAGAAGAAATCCGCTCTAGAGATGGAGATGAAGGAGCTCAAGATGGCGCTTGACAAGGAGGGAATTGAGATTGAGATAGTGGAAGAAGATGAGGATGCCATTGTTGAGTGATAGGCTAGTTAGTGAGACCACCATTTTCTTTCACCGCAACGCTATCTATCGTTTTTTGTATTGACCTACCAACTTGTGGTATGGAAGTACCGACTTATGTGATTTTCAGAACTCGTGTGTTTTGCCTTCCAATCGACTAGATCGTTTTTATAAAAGTTTGTGTTGTTTTCCTTGTTTGTTTGTTTGTTGTTAACTGTGTTGTTTGTTTGTGGGTAGAATATTCTTTAGTTCTTTCCATCCATACTCATCTATGCTCAAACCACAGATGCCTCCCCAAAGTGATCCCGGGAACAACAACAACAACAACAACACTGATGCCATGCTTCAACAGATGATTGCAGCGTAGACTCAGCTGATGACTATGATGGCTCAATTCATGGCCAATCAGAATGTGCCACCACCTCCACCACCACCACCACCTCCTCCCGAAGTGGACAGACTTGCCTGATTTCTAAGGCTCAGGCCTAACAAGTTCTCCACTACAACTGAGCCAATTGTGGCAGATGACTGGTTGCGCTCAGTAGACAAAGATCTGGTGACTTGTGAGTGCACCGACCCTGAAAAGGTGAGGTTTACCACCCATCTGTTGGAGGGACCAGCAACTCAATGGTGGGAAACATATCAAATCACCCACCCTCTGGACAACTTGACATGGGAAACCATCAAGGAAGGCTTTCGTAATGCTCACATCTCCTCGAGCATTATGAACTTGAAGCAAGAAGAGTTCAGAAACCTGAGGCAAGGGAACAGGGCACTTAAGGAGTATATGGACGACTTCCATGCATTGTCTCGTTATGCTCCTGAAGATATTGACACTGATGGTAAGAGGAAGGCAAAATTCCTCAAAGGGGTGAGTGACGAACTGAAGATTCCTCTGACAGTCGCTTACGCCCCGAACTATCAGGCCCTCCTGGACCAAGCAATCACACTGGAAGATAGCATCAAGAAAGCTGAAAATAGAAAGAGGAAGCTGGGTATCAACAAACATCATTCTGAGCCTTCATTCAAGAAACACTTCTCTCATGATGTAAGCCATGGTCACAAACATGGAAACCACCAAAGTGGAGGAAGCAGCCATAAACATCATGGTCGTAACCATAATGGTGGATTTAGGGGAAACAATGGGGGACCACAGGGGAAATGGACATGCTGGCCATAACCATAGCAATGGACAACACCGCCCAAATTCTGAACACTAGAGGGATATCAGTCAAGTGAATTGCTACAAGTGCAAGAACAGGGGCCATTATGCCACTGAGTGCCTAGAAAACACGACTGAAGAAGCTGCCAAGCCCAACCCTTTCCAGAAAGGACATGTGAACCACGTCAACGTGGAGGAAGTATTTGATGAACTCGATGCTGTGATTGGTACGTTTTTGCTCAATTCATGTCCAACATTAGTTTTATTAGATACTGGAGCATCGCATTCATTCATTTGAAGGGAATTTGTGAACAAACATGGACTAGTTGAGGAAAGCATAGGGAAACCTATTAGAGTAAGTTCTCCTGGCGGAGAAATGATAGTAAATTCTGGGTGTAGACAGTTAAACTTGAAGTTTGGAAAACATCAGTTCCCTGCGGACTTGATCATCTTAGAAACCCAAGGCTTAGATGTTATCCTAGGGATGGATTGGATGACTCGTTTTGAAGGAATCATAGAATGTGCAAATAGATCTATCACTCTCACCACCCCAGAGAAAAAGAAGATCAAGTTCAGATCAAAGTTCGAACTGAAGAAAGTTAGGCTTAATTCTCTTAAGGGGGTTAGCCTGGGTGATGTCCTTATTGTACTAAAACCGGGTACAGAACTCAAGAAGCAGCTTGAAGAACATCTGTAGAAAGGATTAATTCGTCCAAGTTCATCACCATGGGGAGCACCAATCCTATTCGTCGAGAAGAAGGATAGTACGCATAGGCTAGTCACAGACTATCAAGCTATAAATGAGCAAACAATCAAGAATAAGTACCCACTGCCCAAAATCAATGAGCTCTTCGATCAATTAGAAGGAGTTGTTGTGTTTTCAAAGATCAATCTTCGATCAGGGTACTTTCAGATGAAAGTTAGAGAGATGGACATACCCAAGACCGCATTTGTCTCTAGATATGGCTCGTATGAGTACACAGTAATGCCTTTTGGGTTGACCAATGCTCCAGCTTATTTCATGAATATGATGAATAAACTGTTCATGGATTTTCTGGACAAGTTTGTCGTTGTTTCCATCGATGACATCTTAGTCTACTCCAAAAGCCACAGAGAGCATGAAGAACATTTGCGCATGGTATTGCAGAGACTCCGGGAGCATAAGTTGTATGCCAAATTCAGTAAGTGTGAGTTTTGGTTAGAACAAGTTGGATTCCTAGGACATGTGGTGTCTAAAGATGGAATAGCAGTGGACCCTGAAAAAGTTTCTGCTGTGACCAACTGGGAACCACCCAAGAATGTGGGAGAAATCCGCAGTTTTCTAGGACTAGCAGGATACTACCAGAGATTCATTGAGAATTTCTCCAAGATTGCCAAGCCTATGACTGAATTGCTGAAAAAGGGTAAGAAGTATGAGTGGACAGAAGCTTGTGAGACTAGTTTTCAAGAGCTGAAGAAACGTCTAGTATCAGCACCAATCCTGTGTCTGCCAGACCTGGAGAAAGATTTCCAAGTGTATTGTGACGCTTCACATCGAGGTCTCGGGAGTGTGTTGATGCAAGGAGGCAAAGTGGTATCTTATGCTTCGAGGCAGCTCAAGAAACATGAAGTTAATTATCCCACTCATGATCTGGAGTTAGCTTCTGTAGTACATGCCCTGAATATATGGAGACCCTGGGGGAAACGTTGTGAGGTATTCACGGACCATAAAAGTCTCAAATATTTCTTTCCTCAGAAGGAAATGAACATGCGTCAAAGAAGATGGATGGAATTGATCAAAGACTATGATTTAAGTCTGCAGTATCATCCAGGAAAAGCCAATGTACACTAGTAGAAAAAGGCCTACTGCTGGCGGACGAAAATGGCCTACCGCTGGCGGGCGGGCGCCCGCCAGCGATCATTACGCCAGTGGTAACAATTACCGCTGGCGGGCGGCCATCCGCCAGCGGTAAGGCTGGTTACCGCTGGCGGGCACAATTTCCGCCCGCCAGCGTCATCTGCCACAGCGCTGGCTGGCAAGCGTTCGCCAGCGGTAAGCCACCACGGCCGCCAGCGGTACTAGTCGCTGGTTTGGGTTCTGGGAGCGCTGTCCGCCAGCGGTACGCCTCTGTGTCCGCCAGCGGTATTATTTCGTTGTATTATTTTTTTTAGAAAATCGTATTCCAGCAGTATATTGAATATAAATACAGTATATTCAGGTACATGCGACCAAAATAACAATAATTCCACATACAAAAGACCAAATTGTGATACACAAATACATTAGTTCATTATCACATGCATTACAAACCATAGTAGTACCAAAATAAGTTGTCATACACAAATACATCACATAAAAGATATAGAGAACCACAATGTTTAAGAGAGGGTGCGATGAAGTTGGTTTCGATCATCCGGTTGTTGTTGCTCTTTTAATGGCTTCAAGTCTTTATCTTCCGCCTCCTCCTTAGATACTCTCCCACTTCTTCATCTGTATACACAAAAGGCAAATAGAAATGTTAGCTAGGCAACTAAATTGTTCACATGTCGTGCAGAAATAAACAAAGTAGACAAATAAACTAAGCCAACTCGAAAGAATGCCTCATATAATACATTGGACACACAAATTCATATAGTGCGCCATATCATTTTAATCATTGGCACTGTAAAAAATTAAGTATTATTGGAAGACTAGAGCTAGGCAATTTAAGAGAGATGGTGTAAACTAGAGCTAGGCAATTTAATTTAACAAGAGTACTAAATCGACAACACACCTTTCACTTCTTGATCATCTTGGTCGGCTTCGACATTGGCTTCGGCGGGAACGGTTCAGAACCATTCAAAGAGTTGAATGGCCTGTAGTCACACTGTTGTGCTATGCGATTTTGTAGATCAACATTAGATGGTGTTGCACCTTGGTAGTAGAACAACCCAGGTGGCGTGTCACGACAAACATCCCTGACGATTATTGCAGCAAATGACTTCTGGATTAGAGCAAACTCTTGCGTGATATCAGCATCAGTGGTTTTCGCCAGCTCCTTGCACCATTTATCCATAGCAACTGGAAATTCTAGTCTTCGGTGACTCCGTATGAACTGCTGCATTAGATAGATGACATACCAGGCGTCAGTCGGACTGCCATGCGCCTTCTTGATGTAGGTTAGATCCACTTTGTGGGTGAATGCCATCTTGCCTCTCTTATTATTAGTTCTTTTTAGGATGCTTTCATTTAGAAAGCAGTAACCGTTGAGAGCATCATCGAGAACACTGCTGATGTGCCTGTAGTCTTTCTTCTCATCACTACCCGCGTCGAGATAGATGGCAAACGACTCTTTAGGGTACAGAACGATGAGTGTGCCATCTTGGTTACTGCACAAAACAATGAAAAGAGACCATCATTCTCACTTATGCAAAGTTAACGATGAAAATGTACAAATAGATGTTATGGCGGCAAGGTAATGACTTACTTGGGAAAGTAAGGCATGAGAAAGATGTTCTTGGTACTATTTGCCATGAAGATATTTTCGATGAACTTTGTCACGCGTGTCCTACCTGTAGTGGTGTTCATGAAGCAGTCGGACATGTAGTAGGGGTCGATTATCATGATGTCCGAGTTTTTATCATTAATGAGCTGGCGCGCCATAGTTAGCACAAACAGGCGGACCATGGATCGGCTGAGTGCTTTCATGTGGTACATGTCAACTATGTCATCAAATCTCACAAAGAGCATGTCTCCGGGAGTTTCATGGAAAAAACCCATAAGCTTTGGTACCTTTGCTATGTAAAGCGGGTATACGTTACGTGATTCTCTGAGAAGTTTGTTCTCAGAATAAAGAACACTTTCATGTAGCATCTTCATGTCCCCAGACAAACAACAGGACCACTTCGGCGGCAGGATCGGTTTAGCTATCACATCAGTAGCATGCCAATCGGGGATGGTTATCCTGTCTTGAACTCGGCGCGATTTCAACTTAGATCCCGATACTGGCTGGCTCATGGACTCATCAAGAGCATGTTGCTTCCTTTTTTTCGACACCGCCTTCCTAGGCTGCTTAGCTATCGTCTGTTTGAGCACATCATTGAGTGTGCCCTGGCTGAGACCGTCAGATGGCTGAGCTTCAGGCGTTGGTTGAGAACTGAATAGACGCTTTGTGCAATTATGTTTCTCAGGGAGAGTAGGCACAGGACTATTCACCATCAGATCACGGTCAGGTTGATCAAGAGGACTGACGTTATCCAAAAAATTGAGGTAGTCAATGGGGTCTTCATTAACATTGTCCTCTATCGCGGGCTCAGCTGGTGGAGTGGCCTTTTCTTGGCTTGGCGTCGACCCGGAAGGGTCCAAACGAATTAGTGATTTTGGCCATAGCAGGGGCCAAATCAAACATTGCTCTAGGCTTAACTCGCTTTCGGCTTCGAGGGGTTGAGTTGGAGGATGCAAAAAACCACAACCCTGGAACACCCGAGCCAATGAAACCTTATAAAATTCATCAGAAATAGGCTGGTTGTGATGGATGCGGTTAAGTGGTGTCTCGGCGGTTGCTTGTGCCACTTCCTTCAGCTCACCGTCCACAATTAGGAGCAAAGTGCATCTTGTATGGTCGGCATGTTCACCGTTCACAAGTAAGGCGTTAGATAGGGTGCCATGCAAGAATGAAGTAATATATAACATGGTTAATTAAATTACCGTGAGGGCGTTGAGCTCGTCTAATGGCGACGGACCGGGATGGCCCCTGGCGTGCAAGAGATGGAAGGGCTGCTATGATCCGTGGTACGATGTACGGATCTGTCAGGATTAGGGTTGGCGGGTGGCGTTTGTTCGTATCTGTCAGGATTAGGGTTGGCGGGTGGAACATTGATGGAGTTGTTGCTAGCTATTATGATGTTTGGTAAGCTGGGAACAGGCCTAGGTCCTTTTTCCCCCCCTCAAGCCAACTCCCAAACGACTCATACATGGTGGCCTGCATGGTCGGAAGGAGGGCAGCGATGGCCTTTGTCACTGCGCTGTCGATGGTGGCCTGCATGGAAACCGCCTTCCTATCATGACGCTCCTCCTTGGACTCGGGGTAGTAATGTGACCGTTTGTGACCGACTCCGGCCCCGATCACCCGGCCACGATGCGGCGGAAGTGTCACCTCCAAATTCTTTCTCTTGTTCATCACCCTGTGAAAAGAGGTGTCCCATGGGGCCTTCGTCACAGACGATGAGTCACTTTGAGATTGAGCAAGTTGTTCTTCTTCCAGAACTTCCTTCTCATGTTCCTTGACTGTCGCGTTCAAGAGAAGTTCCCCTTTATTCTTGGGATCTTCCCTGTAATGGGATCTGATATATCGTTTCGCCAACGGGTCTTTGATCTTGGCATAGGGGTCTTCCCCTTTCCTTTCTCTGCCCTGCTTTGCCCAAACATCTTCCGCCCCCTCGTATCCACGACATCCGAGATTGTGGGACCTAAATTCTTCCCATGCATCTTTTTCCCCCACAGGGATAGCGCCTTTGTTGAAGCTAGGCTTTGTTTATCCTTGAAAATGTTGTACTCTTCATCAGAAATGGAGGGCCACTTGGCGTTGATCTTATCGTAATCATCACCATTAAGAATGGCCTTTCTCACTTCTGATCTCCAAGTTGAAAAGGCTTTGCTGAACTTGCCGAGGGTGTCGTGGGTTTGTTACGTCAGATGTCATGGATGACTTCGTAGGTGTGGTATTTGCGCGAGTTAATCGTCTCCGAGCTTGGGATCGCAGGAACAAGGACGAACACAGATTTACCCAGGTTCGGCCCCTCAATGTGAGGTAAAGACCTACTTCCTGCCTACCCTAGCTTGGTATTGATATGATATATGTGGTGTTACAATGGAGGCGATCCGATCTGGGAACTCGCCGTAAGAGCTAGGGTTTTAGGACTTGATAGCTTGACCCTGTCTAAGTCCTGCGAGTCCTCTTTATATACACAGAGGCTCGCTAGGTTACAAGAGTTCTACATGAAGCCGATCGTCTTCTTGTCTTTCAAGGCAAGTTTTACCACCGACCTTCTGGAGCCTTCCTTTGGCAGGCCGCGATCCTTGATGGGCCCATCTTTACGTGGCACAATAATAGCGTGATCATGAAGATGAAGTCGCCGTTTTGGCCTTGAATAAGTCGCGGGTTAATTATTCCCCCGACATTAGCCCCCAAGTGTAGCCTAAACTTCATGGAATATCTTGATATGTTTCTTGACTTTGAAAGGTTCCTTGGACGTTTAGGCTGCACTTTTTTTCTTTCTGGCTTGCACTTCCTTGCTCTGCGACTCATGATCACGTTGGACTGGCTTTTACTCGCACTTTTGGGGCGACCTTGAAAATGCATCTGACTTCGTGAGCTTCTTACTCTGTCATGGTTTGCCTGATAGCTTCAACACTTGATGCTGACCAATCTTCAAATTTTTGATAACAATGTGCTGTAGCTAAGGCTGTGCACGGTTAACCGAAAACCGAGAAACTGAACTGAAAAAACCGAAACCGAACCGAAATTGTGGTTATTTTGGTTTCCGGTTAAGGTTACGGTTAGTAAAATAGCTAACCATATGCCTTGTGGTTAATACGGTTAATAACCGAAAACCGAATGGTTAACCAAAAAACCGAAATGCCTATTAACTTTTATTATTTTGCTACTTTTATTGACTTTTATTAACTTTACGGGTTACTTGTAGCATGTGATTTGCTACTTGTATAGATTTTTATTAACTTTATGGGTTATTTGGTTACTTTGGATCATATGCCTATTAATTTTATAGTCTATTCCGTTATTTTGTAATATATGGCCACAAAAAGAAATTGTCATTTTAAAATTCACGTCAACTTAGGTTAATTTGGTTATTACCGAAACCGAACCGAAATTTAATGGTTATTACCGAAACCAAACCGTATTCTCGTACAAAACCGTATTTATCGAAGTATTGAAACCGTATAAATAAAAAAACCGTATAAACCGAACCGAATTAACCATATTAACCGAACGCGCAGCCGTAGCTGCATACCCCAAGGATTGAGCTGATGTGATTTGACAATCATCTCAATTCTTCTCAGGAGGTCTTGAAGACCGTCACCTGTAGCTTGATATCATAGATAAGAAACAATTGTTAAGATATAAGCAATTGCAATTGGTGTTGCCGTACTATAAGCAGTACATTGACCTTTAGTTAGGCCTTTCTGAATACATTAAGTGGGCACTTGCGCGACTCAGTATTTCCTAGGAACATGTGTGTTCAGGGTCGAGAGGGGCCATGATAGGCAATCAAGCTCGATTGACGCCACACCCCAGTACTTTGGACGCATAATGCAAGTTGCAATCCGACTTAAGGTAAGTTTGATAGTTGCCAGTTGGTTGGCTGTTTCAGGGTACAAAGCCCCCAAGAAACAAATGATATATAACTATAAGCAGCTTTGTTTATGATGACACATAAAGTCGCGCCTTGGTGGCAACCGAGTGTTATACATAGGGTTGGGTCGCACGTAGGCGGCGATCCCAGTTTGAGACATACGGCCGCGCCTAGGTGGCGGCCGATTTCTGATACATAAGGTACGGCCGCGCCTAGGTGGCGGCCGATTTCTGATACAGGTGTTGCAGGTCACGCCTGGGTGGCGACCAATTTTGAAACAGGAGCCCTTAGTGGCTAGGATGATACTCAGCTATAGGCAGCTGGAAAAGATGAAACTTAGCTCTGATTAGCTTTTTTATGTGTAGTAAGGTCGCAGTTGCGCGACGTTCCAAGGGCGAGGCGCTTATAGACGATCCTCGAAATCATGGCGATCACTGCTTTCTTCTCTCACATCCAGCAGATAGTACGATCCATTGTTTAGTTTTTTGCTGATGATGTAGGGTCCTTCCCATGGAGAAGATAGCTTGTGCATTCCCTTATGGTCTTGCTTGAGTCGCAGCACTAGGTCTCCTTCTTGAAAGGTGCGGGTTCTGATGCGTCTGGCATGATAGCGTTGCAAGTCTTGCTGATAAACCGCTGACCTTGATGCTGCCAAATCTCTGACCTCTTCTAATGTGTCCACAGAATCCTGCCAAGCTGCTACATTATCTGCTTCGACATAGGCCGCAACTCTTGGTGAATCATGTATGATATCGCTGGGCATAACCGCTTCTGCTCCATAGACCATAAAATATGGTGTAAATCCGGGTTCTGCTTCTATCCACTTTGTGAATTTGTCCACCACGACCAGGAGGTGAGTTTTTCCCGTTGGGGACCGTCTAAAGGGCCCTACCATGTCAAAACCCCATACGGCGAAAGGCCATGTGATGGGTATTGTACGAAGTGCTTGAGCTGGCATATGATCTTGCCTGGTGTATCTTTGACATCCATCGCACACTCTGACAATCTGCTCAGCGTCTGCTAGCGCCGTTAACCAGAAGAAACCATGTCTGAACGCCTTTGCCACCAAAGATCTTGACGAAGCATGATGGCCACAATCGCCTGCGTGAATTTCGTGCAAGATTTTTCGTCCTTCTTCTGGTGATACGCATCTTTGGAATGTCCCCGCAACGCTACGCTTGTATAGCTCATTGTTTATTATTGTGTAAGCCTTGGATCGCCGTGTTATTTTGCGCGCCTCTACTTCATCCTCTGGTAGCACTCCGCGACTTAAATATGCCATGTATGGCTCTGTCCATGCCGGCTGTTCATGTAGGGCTGCGACTAAAGTTGAATCGTCCTCTGGCTCTGCGATGTCAATCTCTGCTGGGGGCTTAACTGATGGGTTATGCAACTCATCCAAGAAAACATTGGGCGGGACTGATTGCCTATTGGATCCAAGCCGAGACAAGCCATCTGCTGCTTCATTTTGTCGTCGATCAACATGTTCAACTTGGAAGCCAGTGAAGTGTCCAGCAACTCTGTCCACCTCTCTTCTATGTGCAGCCATGTTTGCATCCTTACTGTCCCATGTTCCAGAAACTTGTTGAGCTACCAAATCTGAGTCTTCAAAGCAACGGATGCAACTGACATTCATCTCCTTTGCTATACGGAGTCCGTGAAGAAATGCCTCATATTCTGCAACATTGTTTGTGCAATTGAAGTGTATTTGGAGCACGTATCTTAGCTTGTCTCCCTTCGGGGAAGTGAGTACAACTCCAGCCCCCGAGCCTTGTGCTGTCTCGACCCATCGAAGTGCGTGGTCCAGTATTTTGTTTCTGCCATGGTGGGAGCGACTTGAATTTCTGTCCAATCATTGATGAAATCTGCGAGAGCTTGCGACTTAATTGATGTGCACGGCTCGTAGCTTATATGGTGTGGACCTAACTCGATCGCCCAAATGGCTACTCTTCCAGTTGCTTCTCGGTTGCGGATGATGTCTACCAGCGGTGCCGAGCTGACCACAGTTATTGGGTGTTCCTGGAAGTAGTGCTTCAGCTTGCGACTCGCCACGAACACTCCAAACACTAGCTTCTGCCACTGAGGGTAACGCTGCTTTGAAGCCGTGAGCACTTCACTTACGTAGTATACTAGCCTTTGGACTGGGTACTCCTTTCCTGGCTCTTGTCTCTCTACAACCATCACGGCGCTTACGGCACGAGAGTTTGCAGCTATGTACAACAGCATGGGCTCTTTATCCTTTGGAGCCGCCAGAACTGGAGCATTTGTCAACTGAATCTTCAGGGCTGTTAAAGCTTCGTCGGCTTCTGAGTCCCAAACGAAGGTATCTGACTTTTTCAGCAATATGTATAAAGGCAGGGATTTTTCTCCCAGTCTTGATATAAAGCGACTTAACGCCGCGACGCAACCGGTGAGTCGCTGTACATTCTTGATCTTTTCTAGTTTTTGGAGGTCCATTACAGCCTTTATCTTGTCAGGGTTGGCTTCACTCCAAAGACGCACTTCGTCGGGTTGAGCTTCATGTTATATCTTCTGAGATTTGTGATAGTTTCTTCCAAGTCACTGATGAGATCCTGGCTTACTTGTGATTTGATGACAATATCGTCCACATAGGCGTGAACGTTGCGACATATCTTCTCGTGCAAGCAACTTTGAATGCACCTCTGGTAAGTCGCACCTGCGTTCTTCAATCCAAAGGGCATGCTTACATAGTAAAAGGCCCCAAAGGGTGTGATGAAGGATGTCTTTTCCTGGTCCTCCTTCTTCATCTTGATTTGATGGTAGCCTGAATAGGCGTCTAGAAAGCATAACAACTCGCATCCGGCCGTTGAATCAATCACTTGGTCAATCCTAGGCAAGGCAAATGGGTCCTTCGGACAGGCTTTGTTGAGACTGGTGTAGTCAATGCACATTCGCCATGTGCCGTTCTTTTTCATAACTAGGACTGGGTTTGCCACCCACTCCGGGTGAATCCTGCGGCCAATAGGCGAGCTATTTCTTCCCCTATCGTTTTCTCCTGTCGTCGTGGAAACACCGCAGCGGTTGCTTTACTGGCTTGGCCAAGGGGTTCACGTTAAGGCTGTGTTCTGCCAATTCCCTCGGTACCCCTGGCATATCTGATGGTTTCCATGCGAAGATGTCCTTGTTTTCCTGAAGGAAAGCGATGAGTGCCCGCTCCTGTTCTTTCTCCATGTGGGCTCCGATGCTCGCCTGCTTGGATGAGTCGCCAGGAACAAGGTCTATCTGCTTGGTGTCTTGGGCCGCTTTGAATTTCATTGGTGGTTCGTAGATGGCGTGGTAACTACGCTCATATCATTGGGATCCACCTGCGACTTATAACTCTTTAGCTCTTCAGCGGCACAAGCTGATTCTGCGAAGGCTGCATCTCCTTCCTCGCACTCTATTGCTTTTTCTCTATCGCCGTGCACTGTGATGACCCCTCTTGGTCCTGGTATCTTCAGCTGTAGGTAAACGTAGCATGGCCTGGCCATAAACTTGGCGAAGGCTGTTCGTCCGAACAGGGCGTGATATGGGCTCTGGAATTTTACCACTTCGAAGCATATGAACTCGCTTCTGAAGTTTTCTTCCGTCCCAAAGGTTACTCCCAGGGTTATCTTTCCCACTGGCTGTGCTGACTTTCCTGGGACGATGCCGTGAAATACGGTCGTCGTGTGTTGCAGGCTGGAGTCCATGAGCCCCAAGCGCTTGAACGTATCGTAGTACATGATATTTATGCTGCTTCCCCGTCCATAAGCACTTTGGTTAGCTTGTATCCTGCTACATAGGGTGCCACAACTAGCGCCAGCTTCCCTGGTTCTCGCACTTGCGGCGGATGATCGTCGCGACTCCAAGTGACTGCATGTTCTGACCACTTTAGCCAATTGGGGGTTGCTGGTATCACAGCGTTTACTGCTGGCTTCTGCGACCTAATTTCTCCTCCCTCTTGGAGGTGTTGATAACTATTGTATGGTACTGCCCCACCTGCCTGGGGTTACTCGCATTGTGCGGCCCGGCGCCTGAACCATGAGTCGCACCAGGGCTTCCTTCATGGTGGTTTCCCCTGTTGTGTTGGCTTTCTTCTTTCCACTTCTTGTAATAATTACATTGCGCCTTGGTATGGTCTGCTGGCCGCCCGTCGCCTCCCGTGTGAAGATCGCACGGCCGATTAAAAACTTCTTCCATGTTAATTGGACGAGAGCCGCTTCCTCGGCCTCTTCCTCGTTGGCCCCTGAAACCTCCACGTGTGTTGGCGACAAGCCCAGAGTTTCCTTCTTCACTCTTGCGCTTGTTTTGATTCGCGTTGTTGTGGCTAGTTTGTTGCTGTTGAGGCTTGCTGATATTTTTCTTTCCTTCAACAGCGACCTTCTCCTCTTCTCCATCTGACGCATCTCGGGTCTTGTCCGAGCCAGCGTATTTGTTAGCCGCAGCCATTACCTCGCTGAGACTCTTGACCTTGCCCTTCATGCGACCTAACTTATGGATCAGTGGTTCGAACTTACAATTTTTCTCCATGACTAGGACAGCTGAGCTTGGAGGTATGTTGTCTGAGGAGTCTATAATTTCTGCCACTCTCCTCATCCAGTGGCGACTTGACTCGCCTTCCTTCTGAACGCAACGCTCTAGATCTTCTATATTGCAGAGTCGCTTGCAGGTTCCTTGGAAGTTTTTGACGAAAGCGTCTTTCAACTCTTCCCAGGTATTTATGGAGTTGGGGGTAGATTTTGCAGCCATATGTGAGCCGCGCCCTCCAACATCATGTTGAGGTACCTTGCGCATATCTCTTCTGAAGCATTTAAAATACTCATCCCCATCTCGTAGTTGTTTAGCCAGGTGGTAGGATCCATGCTGGCGTTATAGTTTGCCACCTTGCGTGGTCCTTTGAAATCTTCAGGGAAAGGTTCCGATCTGATCTTCTCAGTGAAACATGCCGGACCCTTGAGTCGCGAGGACAAAGCTGTGGATGTGCCCGTAGGGTTGTTGACTTCCACGAGCCGCGTCAGCATCGTTGGCATGATAGCCTGTGCTTCTGCGGCTTGTTCCTGCTGCCTCTACGCGACCCTTGATATATCCTCTGGTGGCCTGCTTTGGACGCTTTTTTCTGCTGCAATCCCGCGGCCGGCCGTACGGTGGGCTGCTGCCCCTCGGCTTCTGCCCGGTTGGCCTGTTGTTGGACGGCAGTGCTCAACATTTGTATCGCACGCCGTGCTTCAGTGTTGACTGGGTCATCGCCTGTTGGTACCATCTGTGTCAAGATATTAGCCGCAGCATACATGTTATCGACCGGGCTTTGGTAGTGGCCTTGTGGGGTGTGAAACCTCCTTGGTTGTTGCGATGGTAGTTGCTGGGCTTCGTGGACAATTGATGGTTCCAAAATCCTTGCGACTGGTTGGACTCCAGCAGCTGGAGTGGGTGGAAGTTCTATTGTTGGCTGAGTCGCGCGCGCTTGCGCTTGCGAGTCAACTTGTCTTTGAGTCGCGGCGAGCGCGGCTATCCTTTGCCGTTCCTGTTGGATTCCTTGGTTCACCTGTTCGAGCCTGTAGCGCTCCGCTTCCATCCTCCGAACCTCATACAGGAGCTCGGCCCTGGCGGCCTCAATCTCCGTCGCGCGGACCGCGGAGTTTGCGGCTGACACCAGGACAAGCAGCGGGTTGCCGGGGGTGTCGATCTTTTGGCTTCTCCTGCCGTTCCTGATGTGCTTGCGCCTCCGGCCATGTAGACTCCAACTTGTGCCGCCTTTTGTTCTGATACTGGTGCGTAGTCCCAGTAACTTTCTTCAACGGTAGGTATGATGGACCCAAATTCTTGCGAGTCCATGCTCTCCACGAACTCTTCTTCGTCATCGCCGACTTCTTCTGGTGAGTCGCCTTCTTGGACTGAACTAACAGATCCACCACCAATGAAGCCGACGAAGACGTTGATAGATCCAAACGGTATGACGCGGCCGGTCTCCAGGTAATCAGCTTCCGGCCCCCAGCTTGAATCGTCAATGAGAGGTGTGCCATCGACCATGATGATGTGGCCAATGGCGAGATCTTCAGCTCCTTTCATCGATCCTGCGCGGAACGTGACGCTCTTGACCGCAGGCCCCACGGTGGGCGCCAACTGTCGTGGGTTTGTCACGTAAGATGTCATGGATGACTTCGTAGGTGTGGGATTTGCGTGAGTCAATCGTCTCCGAGCTTGGGATCGCAGGAACAAGGACGAACACAGATTTACCCAGGTTCGGCCCCTCAATGTGAGGTAAAGACCTACTTCCTGCCTATCCTAGATTGGTATTGATATGATATATGTGGTGTTACAATGGAGGCGATCCGATCTTGGAACTCGCCGTAAGAGCTAGGGTTTTAGGGCTTGATAGCTTGACCCTGTCTAAGTCCTGCGAGTCCTCTTTATATACACAGAGCCTCGCTAGGTTACAATAGTTCAACACGAAGCCGATCGTCTTCTTGTCTTTCAAGGCAAGTTTTACCACCGACCTTCTGGAGCCTTCCTTTGGCAGGCCGCGATCCTTGATCAGCCCATCTTTACGTGGCCCAATAATAGCGTGATCATGAAGATGAAGTCGCCGTTTTGGCCTTGAATAAGTCGCGGGTTAATTATTCCCCCGACAGAGGGCGTATGTGTTTACGATATTCTTCTTGATATCATTGTCGTCGTACTCCGATGCGTGCAACTTGGAAATAAGGAGTGTGGCCACATGTGAGTTCTCTTTATCCCTTATGTTCTCCTGGTTGATGTTGCCGAAGTCCCGCACAATGCATCCCAGGGCTAAGCCGTACCCTTTTGCATATTTTTTTGGCTGCGTAGGAATCCCATCTGAGTTCACCTCTGTAAATGTCAGTCGACTGCTAGGGAGCCTGTTTGGGCGCCTTGGCTTACGTTCACGCTGGGATCCGCCAGCAGATGTTGTCTCGTTGCCACCTTCTTCGCCAGCAGATGTGGTCTCGTGGCCACCTCCGCCGTCAGCAGATGTGATCTCGTGGCCACCTCCGCCGCCAGCGGAAGTGGTCTCGTGGCCACCTCTGCCGCCAGCAGATGTGGTCCCGTGGCCACCTCCGCCGTCACTTGATGTGGTCTCGTCATCGTCGGCACCCAGCTCGACATCGATTGACTTCCGAACCATCATCAAATAATTATCCTCCGGCTCCTTGTTGACTCCACCTCGAGAAGTCCCGGCCTCCATATTGTTAGCCATCTTCGCACACACAAAAAATCGTAGTTAGTAAAACAACACTATAAGAAAAAATTCACTTGGGTGGTGATGAAAAGTTTGCATATACCCATGAAACCATTTGAGACTTCAAATGACTTCAGTTACTCCATATGTCATAATTTTAGCAAGTCATGCCAAATTTCACGAAAACATTCGGCATGACCTTTGGTAAAATTATGGCATATGGAGCACCCGAATTTGCCGGAATGGAAATTAATCAACATTCCGGCAATCTCAAGGGTCTCTAGGGTACCTGCAAACATTTCATACATAGCCACAAGGCCGCAATCGCAGCCACCACCACAAGCACAACAAATTAATCACCATCACAAGACTGCGTTCACAGCCACCATCACCATTTTGAACTAAACAATCACCTAAAAACTAATTTTGAACTTCACAAATTGGGCTAGACATTTTCACAAACACCTTGTGGGTGCTAGATACAACAAGGGGAGGGTGCGGCCGAACCATGGGGCGGCGGGCTGAGCTGCGATGTAGGAGGAAACGGCGGTGCAGGGCTCGACGTAGGAGGTCACGGTGGTGCAGGGGTCGACGCGGGGCGCTCGGGACGTGCACGACGGCGGCGTACGTGGGCGCGCTCAGGGATGTGCACGGCGGCGGCGGCTTGGCGCTCGATGGTGGCGGCAGACAACGGAAGGAGGAGGTCCGGGGAGCGGCCGGCGCGAGAGGGGGGTCGTCGGCGGCGGAAAGGAGGGCGGTGGCGGCGTAGGGAATGGGGCGGCGTGGGAGTTGGGGAGAGAGATTGGGGCGGCGCGGGAGTTGGGGTGATTTGGGGGATTTGGGGGCCGCACGCGGTGAGAAGAGAGTGAAGGGGTGGGTCCGTTCTTATAATTTTTGGGGCCACCTTACCGCTGGCGGACAGCAGCCTTGTCCGCCAGTGGTAAGGTTTTTTTCTTCTGTTTTTCTAATATTTTTATAAATATCATTTTCTTTTTTAAAGTGGCAAAAATGACTATTTTGTGAACCAAGTACAAAAAATATGTTGCAAAATGGCACTCATTTAAATATCACAAGGAGTAGTCCAAAATTAATGGATAATCCCCCAACTATTAGGAATTTTTTCATTTCTATCTAACTTCTCCTAGTTAAATGAGTTTATGCTGATTTTTTGAAATTAATCCAAATTTGAACTACAACTGTTTTATGGTTTGGTCTCCAATTTTTAGAAAATCATTTTAATTAAGGTACACAACCAGTGATTATATCATAGAAACATCAATAGTTTTAGATAATTCGACCTCTTTTGGTAAAATAGTCCTGCTGCGCCGTGTCGATCGACAGTTTTTCGTAAAAAACAAATAGAGTTAAAAAACACTCAAAAAGATATATCCTCTTGCATGAAGTCCTTTTATGTGTACTTAGTTGCTATGTAAAATGATAAACTTGTTTTTTGACAAAAGTTTCAGAAACATTCTTCACAAAAGCACTATCATGTATAAACATCTATAAAGTTTCATCACCACTGGCATTTGGATAGAAGAGGCGGGATACTGCGAACGGGGCCCACATGTAAGTGGCCCAAGCATACCGCTGGCATTTTTTTTCTGTTTTTCTTTTTTTCTTTATCTTTTGAAAAACTTTTTTGCATTTCAAAAACATTTCAAACACATGTGTGTATTTCAAAATAATTTTACAAATAATTTTTATAAATATCAGTTTTCTTTTTTAAGCGGCAAAAATGCAGCTGTCGGCATTAACAAGGACAATAAGACTTAATCGGCTTTAACAAAGACGATAAGCCCTAGTCGTCTTTGACGAAGACGACTAGTGCATGGGTTTTTTTTTCGAGTAAAATTTGTTTCCCGGTCAATTGTTCCCGCCATTTTGTTCCCGCCCTTTTTTCCCGCTGGCCTATCTCCCGCCTGTTTCTCCCGGCAATTCTTCTCATCTCGGCCTATAAAACCCCCTGCATACTGAGGTTGGTAAGCATTCTAGTCCAGTCACTCGAAGATGTCAAGATTTCCTTCAGATGGTAGTTTCCCGGGAGAATGTCGGCACTACTTTTGAGGTTTACGGCCGAGTTCAAGGTAGACAATAAGGAGATCCCATTCGAGGATATTGTTAGTCATCTACCTCATCTCCGTGAGCTATCAGCGAAGCTAGTTAGGCATGGGTGGCCTTGTAGGAATTGGAAGGAAATAGAAAAAGAACTTCTGAGGCTGCATGCTAGGTGGCAGAAGAAGGTAACATATAGGAGTGAAGCAGATATGTTGGATGCTCATTGTAAACCGATTTTATGGGTCGAGGAGAGCGAGGATGAAGATGATATCTTCATGCCGACTGAAGCGAGCAAGAAAGCTGCTGCAGCGGCGGCGGCGTCATAGGGCAAGGGTGCGGCGTCGTCGAAGGACAAGGGTGAAGCATCGTCGAAGAGGAAGAGTGCATGATGCGGGAGGCTGTGTCGATGGCAGATGACTTTACTTTTTCAATTTATGTTGTGTTATCGCTACTACCACTTTTCTTGTTGTCTGCATAACTTGCAATGTTTGTGTAATAATATGTCTTGTACAACTTATTTTCGAACCAAATGACCAAGTTATGTCTCGTAAAACTTGATTTTTGACAAAAGTTTCAGAAACATTCTTCACAAAAAGCACTATCATGTATAAACATCTATAAAGTTTTGAACCAAATGACCAAGTTATATGTCAATTCCCAACACATAGTTTGTGATAAAGTTACCCCTGGAGGATGGTGTGGGGTGCCCGCCAGCGGTATTGCACTTTCCGCTGGCGGACGATTTCGGCGCCCGCCAGCGGTAATTTGCTAGTTTTTGGGCTCAGCCGAGGCAACTACCGCTGGCGGGCACTATATAGCGTCCGCCAGTGGTACGTTTAGTACCTCTGGCGGGCACGGATTCTGTCCGCCAGCGGTAGTTTGTCCCACCTCCTCGCAAATTCCTGCTACTACCGCTGGCGGGCATAGTGGGCATCCACCAGCGGTACGTGCAAAACCAGTGGCGGGCTCCGAAACTAGCCCGCCAGCGGTAGTAACGCTGGCGGACGGAAATGACGTCCGCCAGCGGTAGGCTGGTGGCTATAAGCCTTTTCCTACTAGTGGTAGTGGCTGATGCTTTGAGCTGCAAGCCCTATGTAAATGGACTTACAGCAGGTGAATTGCCTGAAGACCTATGCAAGGGATTTAAGGACCTTCGGTTGAAAGTGGTACCTGGAGGATTCTTAGCATCATTAGAAGTGCAACCTCTTCTGATGGACAGAATCAAGGAAACTCAGAAAGGTGATAAAGTGATGGAAGAGATCAAAAGAACCTGAGTGAAGGAAAGGCCAAAGGCTTTCGGGAGGATGAAAACGGAACTGTGTGGTATAAGGAACGTATATGTGTTCCTGAAAATAATGATCCCAGGAAGTTGATACTTCAAGAAGCTCATTACTCACCCTATTCCATACATCCGGGTAACACCAAGATGTATATGGATGTGAAGGAAAGATTCCGGTGGAACAATCTGAAGAGGGATATTGCTGAATACATTGCCAAGTGTGATGTGTGCAGTCGCGTGAAGGCAGAACACCAAAAGCCAGCTGAATTGCTACAACCCTTACCAGTACCGGATTGGAAATGGAACAGATTGGGATGGATTTCATCACTGGTCTGCCCAGAACTAAATCAGGGTATGATTCTATTTGGGTTATTGTTGACCGTCTGACAAAGGTAGCTCACTTTGTGCCTGTGAAGACTACCTATACCAGTGCCAAGCTAGCTGACATTTACATGAAGAGAATTGTGTGTCTACATGGAGTTCCGAAGAAGATTGTGTCAGATAGGGGTACCCAATTCACTTCTCATTTCTGGAAGCAGTTACATGAATCACTGGGAACTAGATTAGAGTTTAGCACAGCATTTCACCCTCAGACGGATGGACAGACTGAAAGAGTTAATCAAATCCTAGAGGATATGTTGAGGGCATGTGCTCTAGACTATAAGTCTAGCTGGGATGATAATCTTCCATATGCTGATTTTTCTTACAACAACAGCTGTCAAGCAAGCATCGAGATGTCTCCATTTGAAGCTCTGTATGGAAGGAAGTGCACTACACCATTATTGTGGAGTGGCATAGGAGAACGTAGCTTATTTGGACCTGACATAATCAAGGAGTGATGTAGTGCAACCCAGGCACAAAACACCAACATCACCAAATGGCCCAATGACAAGAGCAAGAGTCAAAGCTCTCCATGATAAGGTGAATTCGCTCCTATCTATGTGTGACCTGGACACTCCCTTGAATGGCTTGCTACTTCATTCCGATACATTGTGTGTGCTCAGCTATGATGGACTTGAAGACCCCTATGAAGATCTCCAAGGAAGTGATGAAGATGGCCAAGAGACGTCGCAAGGCGAAGGAGAAGAAGCGGTGGAAACAGGCCAGCCGGCCCCCAGGCGGGCTACCTCCAGAGCCCGCCGGCCTCCAAGCCGGCCTAGGCCGGGCCACAGGCCGGCCAACCTCCCAACGCGACCGGCCCTCCAGCCGGACTAGGTCGGAACCCAGGGCCGGGCACCAGCCCGAGGCAGTCGGCCTCCCCGCCGGCCTCAGCCAGACTCCAGCCGGACCCCAGGCCGGCCTCCAGGCCAGCCTCGGCCGGCCTCCAGGCCGGTTTTCCTGATAACTTCAGCCTGCGCGCTTGACGGGCCCGCGTGGCCTTGTATCTCCCACCTTTTCACCCACCTCGTGACTTAGACTATAAATAGACCTTTCCCCTCCAGATCTAGGGTTAGACTATGATTTGGGAACTAAAGTAGAGCCTTGCTTCTTCTTCTCAAAGTGTCTCTTTCCTCCTATGGAGATGAATCAAGGCCTCCCCTTGTGGAGATTAACCAAGGCCTCCTCTTGAGGAGAAGATCCCTGCGTGGATACCAAGGCTCCGCTTGTAGTTGCGATTACTTGCTAATCTTCCCTCTGTGAGTGGCTAGATTGGATTGGTTGGATTGACCAATTGGACAAACAATTCTAAGAGTAAGGTGTGCTTGGGAGAGGAGGATTGGGGGCTGCCCACGGGGATTTGTTTCCAATCGAGTCTTGCCGGGTTGCTACTTGCTATTTACCCTTGTGTGTTGATTTCCCCTCTTTTGTGTTCTTCGTTCATCGCGTGTTCTTCGTGTTCATGTTTCCCTCCGCACAAATCCATGAAAATCGAGACCAACCCACATCATATGGTATCAGAGCTCTAGGTTGAGACGGATTTGATTTGTGTTTCCACCAAAATCCACCAATTTTTTCTTCGTTTTTGAGAAATTCGAAAATTTCCACCAAAAATAGTCATTTGGGATTCGAGCGATTTGGTCGATTTGATGAGTTTTTGGTAGTTTTGATCCATGGATCTGTTGCTTTAGGTCCCCCTCCACCCTTGTTTGCGTTCCCTAGACTTAATTTTGCCAATTTCCCACGAAATCGAGGATTTTCGCGTCGTTTTTCCGCCCGAAATTTGAGGATTTTCGAGATCCATCGAAGCTGGCCTCCCAGCCGGCCCAGGCCGGGCCACAGGCCGGCCTGCCACCTGACGCGTCCGGCCTCCCAGCCGGCCCAGGCCGGCACCAGGGCCGGTTTGCCAGAAATTTTTTCTCCTCCTGCTTTTTCCTCGGTTCGTTTTGGCAATTCTCCCTTATTGTTTGAGTCCTTTTCCGGTGTGTGCAACGTCTACAACATCGACAAGCTTCCGCAGTAACGCATCATCAACGCCAAGCAAAGACGACACCAAGGACTCGGCATTTCCCCGTCACCGGAATCCGTTGTGAACCCTTCTTCCTTTCGCGTTACTTGACCTATTGGACTAGCTCGGTGATATTGCGAGGCATTGCACGTGTTGAGTGTTTGTCTTCAAATATTGGCGAGTGTGTATTGTGAGAGAACTTGGCACTAGCAAAAGAGAAAGAATCATCGTCAACAAGCAAAATAAAAAAAAAATAGAGAAAGAAAATAATCATGTGGTGCCAAGTATCATCTCTTGTAAGTTGCGACAAAGCTTGAACCGCCAAAGTGAGAGTGAGTGTGCAACTCTTGTGCAAATCCGTTGCCCACCAAAAGCAATTGCTAGCGTCCCTCTTGTGTTGGGTGACATTTGAGCACGTAGTCTTCGTTAGGTCGTCTACCTTCGAGTGCTCGCCCTTTGGTCGCCCAACCCCATCATTCGCTTTTGTGTGTGTTTCCTTGATACTTTGTGGTTGGAGTTTCTTTGGTAATTTGATCATTGTGGATTTTCTCTACCTTTGACAATACGCTTTTCGCCGAGTTTGCTTGATTTCCGTTGCCACTTCATACCTTCCTATCCTCATAAGTGTGTGTGTTGGGTGTTAGAACCGGATTTTATCCTCTCAAGCCACATTATACTTGGGATATAGTTTGTCTTGGTTTTTCATTACAACATATCTCACTTGATCTTGAGAAAATGTTTAGGGGAAGTACAAACGGAAGCTCAAGCTCGGACGATGAAATCCATGGTGGAGTTCGCGGTGATCATGGCTATGTCACACAATCGGAGCTTGTTGGCATGCGACACTTTCTTCGTGATAGCCTAGCACGCTTCGAGCGCCGTCTTCAAAATCAAGATAACACCTTCAACGACCGCATGCAAGCTCAAGAAGCAAATATGGAGCGGATGACCGAAGCTATCAACAACCTTGTGCGACAACGAGCTTCTTCACACTCAAGCCGTACAAGAAGCTCATCAAGGTCGACACAAGCACGTCATGGACGTCATGAACCTCGATAAGAACGTCATCATGACCCAAGGCGCGACGCCCATGAACGAGCTCCTCCTAACGTTGCACAACCACATGATCTTCACGCAAACAATGCCAATGTACATCAAGAACAACCTCACCAAAATGATGATCGTCGTGAACGCATACCATCACCACCACCGCAACAACGTGATCGTCATGACCCATTGGCTAATGACAATGGCGTTCCGGGTGCGAATGACTTTGGTGAACAAGGACGTCACCCTCGTCATCCTCCAAGGCCACATCATCAAACTCATGACAATGCGAACAATGTCGAACAACCCGTTCCTTAACAAGAGCTACCTCCTCAACATGATCCTCGTCCTCGTCAAGAACTTCCACATGATCGTCCACAACACCACCGCTCCGAGTCAAGTGATTACGAGTCAAGCCAACACAATGGTGATGGACTCAATCGAAAGAGACGTGGACGTGCATTCCCATGTGGTGGCCATCGTGACGACTATGATGACTTGACTAACGTCCGCTTTGACATACCCAAGTTCTACGGCACAAGTGATCCGGAAGCTTACTTCTCATGGGTACTCAAGGTTGACAAGATCTTCCGTGTGCAACGCTTCTCCGACAACAAGAAGGTTGCCTTAGCCTCGATGGAGTTTGAATAGTATGCCCTCTTGTGGTGGGAACAACTACAAGATGCTCGTGTCGCTAACCACCAACAACCAATTGACACTTGGTGGAAATGAAAGAAACAATGCACAAGCGCTTCGTGCCAAGGCATTACACTAGAGACTTGTACAAGAAGTTGCAAGAGTTGAAGCAAGGGTTGAAATTGGTTGACGAGAACTATAAGGAGATGGAAATATCTATGATGAGAGCCAATGTCAACGAGTACGAAGAGAAATCCATGGCTCGTTCATGAATGGCCTCAACTATCCAATAAGGAAGATCGTGGAGTTCCAACCATATGCCTCTTTGGTTGAGCTAGTACATTAAGCTTCCAAGGCCGAGCGCCACGTGCTTGAAGAGCTCAAATACCTCAAGACAAAGGCATTCTACGCCAACAAGCCATCTTCGTCAACTCCTACGCCTTCACAAGCTCTTCCTCAAGCGAACACTCGAGGTCCTCCAAGAGTCTCTACATCGACACCTCAAGTGCCTCAACCTTTCAAGAAAGTACCTCCCTCCTCCAAGGCGCCTCAAGGATCTTCATCCGGCACAAGACTTTTGCAATGCTACAAGTGCGGCGGACAAGGGCACAAATCTTTTGAGTGCACCAACAAGAAGGTCATGATCGTCAATGACATGGGAGAGTATGAATCTATGAGTGAAGATTAGTACAATGCTTTGAACAAGGTCGCCACAATGCAAAGTGCTCAAGAAGAAGAAAGTGAGATATATTGTGATGGCGACAACAACCCTTCCTTGGTTGTGGCAAGAGCTTTAACCACCAATGTTCAAGTAGAAGAAGACTGTCGTCGTATCGGCATCTTGGATAGGAGACGGGGTCCTGCTAGCCGAGGGTGAACGTAGGGCAAGAAGGTGGACGTCGTCGAGGTCGGGATTGTACACGGCAGTTTACCCAGCTTCAGGCTCCACGGCGGTGGCGGAGCCCTACGTGCTGCTATAACTCACTATAAGGCAATAGCCGAAGTACAGGTTACAATGAGTTGGTTGCGTATGAAAGTATTGATTGGTGCCCTAAAGGCGTCCCGAGGTCCAGCTTATATAGGCGGCTGGACCTAGGGTTACAAGGTGATTACGTATCCGGCAAGCATACAGAGTCCTAAACCTAGCCGGCAAGTATGCCGCCTTCCTCTTGGTCTTGGTGGCTTCGTGGGCTTCAGTCTTGGGCCTCCTCCTTGCCGGCATCCGCCTTCCTTGGTCGTCAGCTATCTGGGCCGCCCGGCAGGCAAAGCCTTCACCACCACTGCGGGCCACCCTGGACTAGCCGGATTGATCCATGCTGGTGATACCCCTAGTAGGTATATCCCCAACATTAGCCCCTGGAAGGGTTCGAGTTCTTCAGGCGCCGTCTTCTTCTTGTCGGCAACGTCCGTCTTGTCTTGTAAGCGTCTGAAGAGCTTGAAGCATTCCAAAGTTGAAAGTAAGCGGCGTCCGCCTAACGTAGTCGGATGATTTGCCGCCATCATGGGAAAGACGGCCTGACCGCTGTCAGGAATCTTCCCGGCACCAGTCTTGTCAATTGACTGGTCTTGTCAAATGTTGACGGATGACGTCATGCAGTCCACGACAGTTTGGACTTGGGCATGTGTCATGATTGTTTCTCCACTACGCACAAGAATCGGAGCGAGGGCCGCAGACACCGTTGCCACGACGTGCAAATCGTGGGCACGTGGCGGAAATCGTGCGTCCCCCCAATCTCGGGCACGATCTTGGCGCGTGGAGATAAATACCCCAAAGGGCACACCGAGGCAGGTCTTCTTCCCCATTCGCACCCACCGTGGCCTCCTCATCTTCCGTGCTCTCCTCCTCCCCGTACTCAACTCCGGCGAGCACAGCAGAGCCTCCAAGGCAAATGGCGAGCACCCAGCAAGATTCGGCGGCGGCGCTGGCTGCGGCCTCGGCGACCACGGCTGGATCTGGATCTGCGCCAGCGGCGGCGGCGGTTCCCGCGGCGCCGATGACCTCTCCTGTCCCACCGTGGCTGCGGGCGAGGTTTCCTCTTCTTCCCCAACTCCGGCGGCGCCTGCAGCAGCTGCTCCGACCTTCCCGCTCCCATCTCTTGCGGCGACCAGCACTGAGGCTGCGGCGGAATCTGCCGCCGACGACGACGACGACGCCGAGGATGAAGAGGAGACAGGACCTTGGCTCCAGGTACTGGCTGCCGTCAGTTATGACGTCAGCCTATCTGAAGGAGCTGGAGGAAGGCGGCTACATACCGCCAAAGACGGAATGCTCCTGGAGGGTTCCAGGCGACGAGGCAGTCCTGACCCACAAGACGGCGAGCGCGTCATGTTGGCGTCGCACAGCCTCCGCGGTATGTCTTGCCGCTTTCCGCCTTCTTCTTGGCGGTACTTAGTTTTATGGGCTGCAGCCGCACAACATAGCGCCCAATAGTATTCTAGTGCTAGCCGGCTTCCAGGCTTGTGCGAAGGGTACTTAGGCATAGCTGCGTCCATAGAGCTATTCAAGTACTGCTTCCTGTGCCGCCGGCAAACCATACCAGGCGGCCATCTAGCAACCTGCGGTAGTGTCACCTTCAACTGCCGCCAACCCGACTGGTACCCAAAGATACCATACATCGAGTCGGTGAAGCACTGGACCAGCACTTTCTTCTACTGCAAGGACATCCCGACACCAGGCAGCACACAGGGGATGCCTGTTTTTGTCAACGGTCCGCCAACCCACAAGGCCTGTTGGACGGCAAAGGTGCCGCTTAGCAGTTGTCGGCTGAGCTTCGAATTGCCGTCAGGCGGATCGAGTTCTTGACGAAGACGATGATGGCTCCGCAACTTGACGGAGTTGACACCGTCATCTGCTGGGTGTCGAGGAAGATAATGCCACTCCGCCATCGCCCACTGAAGATGTGCGAGTACAAGGCGGATGACGCCGGCAACAGCATCCTTGACCAAGATGCACTAGAGTACCGGCTCAGAGAGCTTGTCAAGCCTCTGTCGGTGAAGGCGGCTGAAGGCGTCGCCATGTTCACCCATGACAACCCAGCCCCAGCGGTAAGCCAAAGCTACTTTGTCATTTCATTGACATCTTTGTCCACTGGGTACTGAATTAATGTTCTGTCTTGTTTCCTTTTCAGCTGCAAACCTTGGGGGAGGAAGACTTGGCTCCTAACTGGTACGACACCGGTGCCAGCAAGTCGAAGAAGCGCAAGATGAGCAGCTCCACCAAGGATTTGGAGAAGAGGAAGAAGCGGCCACCTCTGCGATGCAGAGGATGAGACCGTGGGGAATGTCCCATTCAAGCGGTAGGCAAACTTTTGCTTTCCCTGACTTAGCCATTTTGATATGTTTGTGCTGACAAACTTGCACTTTTCTGCTTACAGGGGCAAGCCAGCCATGCCCAAGCTCCGCTCCAATCTGAAATATCTGCCGGCAGAGGCAAGCCACCCGCTCTTCTCCAGCCGCTGCGCCAACAACGCCCACAGTTGGCGTTCCCGTGGTTCTATGCCAGGGAACGTACACAGCTGCTGGTACCGCAGAGGCGGCTACGGAGAAGATGGCGGGCAAGTCAGTTGCCGGCCCCACTTTTTCCAAGACGGCTGAAGCTTCGGCTAATGATGCCGCTCGATTTATTGCCATGAAGCAAGAGATGGACGACAGGATGGCGGCTGACCAAGGCGGATCGTCCTCCCATCCTGGCTCTCAATCTGGCAAAGGGTTGCAAGACCCCCGGCAAACGCTAAGGACCATGCGTGAAGGTACCCGTAAATGGTACGCGCACATGGATGATCTCCACGAGACCCTGCATAACCAACTTGAGGTAATGTACCTATATCCCAGCCCCCGAGCACTTTGGCGGCTGAAAAAATTTTAGCCGGCAAAGTGGTCTCGTTGACTAATAGTGCTAACCGCAATGTTGTTTTCGTGCATGCAGGCCGTTCTTGCTTCCAACCTTGAGCTGTTCCGTGCTCAAGAGAAGAAAACAAAGAATGCCAGCAACTGCAGCAGGACGTGGAGATGAAGAACGCCCAGATTGCGAGCTTGGAAGAGGCTCGCAAAAAGGATGAAGGTGACAAAGTTTTCTTTGCCTTCTTTTCGTCCGACTTCTTTTCCTTTTCCGACAAGTATTTTAGTCGTCTTTCTTTTTATTTGTAGAATTACTAAACACTGCGCAAGATATTCTCAAGAACTCCACTGACATGCAAGCTTTGATGAACGAAGCTGCAGATCTTGCTGGGTTGGTGGCAAAGCTGAAGGCGGATCACGCCAAGGAGCTGGATGAGCGGGCTGGCCCATGCCGCCGAGGTTAGCAAGTTGACGGGACAACTTGAAGCCATGAGCAACAACCTCGACCAGGTGAACAAGAATGCCAAAGCGCAGCAGGAACAACTGTCACAGGCAGTCCAGCTGGCTCAGGAAACACTTGAAAACCATCTGGACGAGGTCAACGCCATCCACGAGCATGTCTTGGGTACGTCTCTTCTTTCTTTGACACCTTGCACTCTTGAAACTTGAAGCTGCAGTGTGTAACTGTTTGTGTTTGTGCAGTGCCGGCTAACTTGGGTGATGACATGGCTACGACGCCGCGCCTTGCCCGAATCTTGAAAGTTGGCGAAATCGTCAACCAGATTGTCGGCGCAGGCAAAGCGTTTGCCGCCAAGTTCTACCCTGGGGAGGACGGCGATCCCGTCAACTTCGATGCCTGCCGGACCTGCTGGAGAAGGCGGCAAGCGAACACGACAGCACGCTACGCTCAGCAGCACGAGGCGGCGCCAAGTTGGCATTGGCGATGACGGCGGCGTGGTACCCGGAGGCTGATATTCATCAAGTCACCGAGTACTTCCCCACCGAAGACGAAAACAACCAAGCCATCGTGATGCAGGACGTGCTGCGGTCTGTTCGCGGCTATGCGACCCGGGTTGCCAACATGGTTGACATCCGCAAGTTCTACAAGGAACACCCGGATCCGCATGTTGCCGTAGCCGATCCCTCCTTGGCGGATCCTGAAGCTGCCGTAGGCGGAGAAGGCGAAGCCGGAGCTGACGAGCGCAGCCCCAGGATGGCGGAGCCAGCCCCAAGAATGCCGGCGTCAGCCCCCAGGATCTCTCCACCAGCTCCACCAAGGCGGCAACCCCTTGACTGTCCTCCTGCAAAGGCAGCACAAAACACTGCGTTAATCTGTTAACGCAAAAAACTATATTTTGGGTTTGTAAATATTGGGCCAACTTTTATGCTACACTTGGCGGTAGGCTTATTTAAGTGGCCCGCCTTAATATGTATCTCGCTTGCATGTTTAGCTTTTTCATATGTTGGCGGAACCTCATCTTAGTTACTTTAGCTGAGCCAACCAGGTGCAATACCAACTAATTTAGACTCAGAGACCAAAGCCAGCATGTTGGTGCCAACGACATACTACTAGGCGACCCACACACAAACAGACAGATAAGCACATTAGGCGGTGCAAAGATTGTTTGCTTTTTTAGCCGGCAGACGGCAAATGTCAAAAAGTTTGAACCTTAGCACGGAGCAAAAACTTATTTTGTTTGGTAACTTTTATGACAACAGATATATGATTGCGAGAAAAGACAAAAGATGGCATGATCCCAAAACTGAATGAGCAAACCACAGACTTTTATTTCATAATCATATAGTACTTATTACAATGTGGAAATTGCTAAGTGTAAAAAGGACGTAGCTGCTCAATGTTCCAAGGTCGCTTGGTTTCTTCATACTTGTCGTCAACCTTCCTTTTGCGCTTGCGACCTCGCTTCTTCTTGTATCCGTCTCGTGCGTCTACCAAGTAATAAGAACCATTGAGCAACACCTTACTGACCACAAAAGGTCCTTCCCAAGGCGGGGATAACTTATGCAAGCCCTTCCTATCTTGGATTAGGCGGAGGACCAGGTCACCAACTCTAAAACTTCGTTGCCGCACCTTCTGCTGTGATAACGCCTCAAACTTTGCTGATAGATGGCGGATCGTGCGGGCAACTCGTTCTTCATCAAGTAGGTCAAGGCCATCCTGTCTTGCATCTTCTGCGTCTTCCTGGACGTAGGCTTGAATTCTGGGAGAATCGTACATCATGTCGGTGGCAACACTGCTTCTGCGCCATAGACTAAGAAGAAAGGAGTAAACTTGGTTGATCTGTTTGGAGTTGTGCGTAAACTCCAAAGGACAGATTGCAATTCATCCACCCAAGCCCCAGCCGCTCTGTGCAATGGTACTTCGAGACGTGGTTTGATCCTTGTAGGACTAAACCATTTGTACGCTCTACTTGACCGTTTGCCTGCGGATGTGCTACTGAGGCAAGATCTAGGCGGATGCCATGCTTATAACAGTATTCCTCGACTTCGCCTTGCGACAAGTTAGTGCCGTTATCGGTGATAATGCTATGAGGCACCCCGAACCGAGAGATTATTCCCCACAGAAAATTTGCGGCTGTGGCGCGTCTAGCTTTTTGATAGGCTTAGCTTCAACCCATTTGGTGAACTTGTCTACAGCCACAAGTAAATGTGTGTAGCCACCAGGCGCCGTTTTAAACGGACCAACCATGTCCAAGCCCCAGACTGCGAAAGGCCATGTGATGGGTATTGTTTTAAGCCTGAGCCGGCATGTGTGATTGTCTGGCATAAAGTTGGCAGCCCCTGCATCTTTTGACAATGTCTCTGCATCTTGCTTGGCTGTCAACCAGTAGAAACCTTGTCGGAAGGCTTTTGAAACAAGGGCGCGTGAGGAAGCGTGATGTCCACATACGCCAGCATGTATCTCATCCAACAGTTCTCTGCCTTCTTCGGGCGAAATGCAACGTTGGTAAACACCAGTGGTGCTACGCTTGTACAATTCGCCTTTGATTATTGTGAATGCCTTGGCTCTTCTTATTATTTGCCTTTTCAAAACCTCATCATCCGGTAACTCCTGATTGATCAGGAAGTCCAAATATGGCGTCGTCCAATCCGGCTTTACCAGTAGACGGCATAGCTAGCATTGTCAACTGGTTCTGCCGATTCTGGGTCAAGGAGGTCTGCTCCTTTTATTGACGGCTTGTGTAGGTGTTCCAGGAAAACATCTTTTGGTACCTTTTTGCGTTCAGACCCCATTCTGGCAAGTGTATCTGCCGCCTCATTTTGAGCTCTTGGGATGTGGCGGACCTCGTAGCCTAGAAACACTTGGCGAATTCGTCAACGGTAGCTCGATATGCCGCCATTGTCTCGCTCTTTGTGTCCCAAGTACCACGTATCTGTTGCGCCACCAAGTCTGAATCTCCGTAGCAGAGGACACGCTGGACGCCAAGTTCCTTGGCAATGTGTAAACCATGAAGGAGAGCTTCGTATTCAGCAACATTATTAGTTGCCTTGAAGTGAATTTGTAACACATAACTAAGCTTGTCTCCTTGAGGGTTTCTTAAAACAATGCCAGCCCCCGAGCCCTGAAGCATTTTTGATCCATCAAAGTGCATGATCCATATGCATCTTCAGGGAGAGGGTCCATGGCCTCCGTCCAATCTGCTAAAATCTGCTAAGGCTTGAGACTTAATGGCCGTTCTGGGTTTATACGATGTCGAAGGCGGCAAGTTATGCCCCATTTGGCAACGCGGCCTGTTGCATCTGTATTATTGATGATATCCCCCAGAGGTGCCTTGCTCACACCGTTATTGAATGCTCCTGGAAATAGTGCCTTAACTTCCTGGCGGCGTAGAAAACACCGTAGACCAGCTTCTGGTAATGCGGATAACGCTGTTTTGAGGCGGAAAATACTTCACTGATGAAGTAAACCGGACGTTGTTCCGGCAAGTCTGAATTTTCCGTCTTGCGTTCCACAACCAGACCACGCTAACAACCAAGTTAGTTGCGGATGTAAGCAGCATTGGTTCCTGCGAACGAGGAGCTGCCAAGATTGGAGCAGACGTTAACGCGTCCTTGAGTTGCTGCAAGGCGGCGTCTGCTTCGTCTGTCCACTCAAAGTTGTCGGATTTCTTCAGAAGCCGGTAGAGAGGCAGTGCCTTCTCACCAAGACGGCTAATGAAACGACTGACGGCAGCCGGAGCCGGCAAGTCGCTGCACGTCCTTCAGGTCCTTGGGCCTGGATATGTTGAGGATCGCTTTGATTTTTTCTGGATTACTCTATCCTCGTTCGGAAACGATAAAGCCAAGCAATTTGCCGGCAGGAACCCCGAAGACGCATTTTTTCGGGTTGAGCTTCATCCTATATACCCGGAGGCTATCAAAGGTTTCTCTCAAATCGTCAAGCAAATCTGCCTTCTTTCTTGACATGACGGCAATGTCGTCAACATAGACGTGAACATTGCGGCCAATTTGCTCGTGAAGGCATCTTTGCATACACCGCTGATACGTTGCGCCGGCATTTTTTAGACCGAAGGGCATCGTGATGTAGCAGAAGGTCCCGTAGGGCGTAGTGAACGCTGTTTTGATTTGGTCGGATTCTCGCATTTTGATTTGGTGGTACCCGGAGTACGCATCCAAAAAGCACAGCAGCTCGGAGCGGCTGTGGAGTCTATGACCTGATCTATACGAGGCAAAGCAAAGTGGTCCTTAGGACAGCACTTGTTCAAACCGGTATAATCAATGCACATTCTCATTTCCTTATTAGGTTTTGGAACCATTACAGGATTTGCCAACCAATCAGTGTGTACTACCTCCCTAATGAACTTGGCTTCTTGCAACTTGATGATCTCCTTCCCTATTGCTGTCCGCTTCTTCTCACCGTAGCGCCTTATTCCTTGCTTCACTGGTTTGGCTCCTTCGTAGACGTTAAGAGAGTGCTCGGCAAGTTCCCTCGGGACACCTGGCATGTCGGCTGACGACCATGCAAAGATGTCCTGATTCTCACGGAGGAACCTGACGAGCGCGCTTTCCTATTTGTCGTCCGCCAGCCCTATGGTGACTTGCTTGGAGCTGTCACCTGGGACCAGATCCGCCTTCTTTGTGTCTTCGGACTTGTGTTCTTTTGCTCAGCGGTCTTTACAGCTGCTGACGTATCGAGCTCTTTTTCAACATGGCTAACTCCTCTGCGTGGAGGACTGCCTCAGCGAAGGCGGCGTTGCCACGCTCGCACTCCTTTGCTTTCTTGAAGTTGCCATTGACGGTGATTGTACCGTTGGGTCCCGGCATCTTCAACTTGCTGTATGTAACACGGCGAGCCATGAACTTGGCGAAAGCTGGCCGTCCAAAATGGCGTGGTAGGCACTTTGAAGGGGACTACTTCGAACCTGAGATACTCCGAGCGGTAGTTTGTCTCAGCCAAAAGTAACCTCCAATTGATGCTTCCCATTGACTTGGCTTGCTTTCCCGGAACGATGCCATGAAACTTGACTTTGCTGTAGTCAAGCTGGCTTTCCGACAAGTTCATGCGCTTCAGTGTGTCCGCGTAGATGATGTTGAGGCTGCTGCCGCCATCCATCAACACCTTGGTGAGCCTGAAGTTATCGACAATTGGGTCGACGACAAGGGCGTATTTGCCGGGGTGAGGTACGTGATCTGGGTGATCATCTCTATCCCAAGTTATTGGCTCCTCTGACCAGTCTAGATACTGGGGAATCTGGTACTGTGGCGTTTAGCTCGCGCATCTCCGCCTTTTCTTCTTTGCCGAAGGAGTGCCAAGAAGCACACCAATTGGCCATGTACCTTGGGTATTTCCTTTCTTTGCGCACCAGCTTGGGTTCCTCATCCTCGGACATGGAACTGCCCCATCATCTTCTTCCTTCTTTGTCTTCTCAGCCTTTTTGCTCTTTTTTGACTTCCAGCCAACCTCGGGGTCCTTCTTGAAGTCCTCCATGAACCGGCATTCCCCTAATGTGTGGTTAACTTTGCCTAAGGACGCGTGGATTGGGCAGGGCAAGGCTTTGCCTGATCGTATGTCAGGCGTTGCTTGCTGGAGCCGCCATCTTTACCCTTTCCTTTCCACTTGCGGTTGCCGCCTTTGCCTTCGAAGGCGGCGGCGACCTCGTTTGACGGTCCGGCTTTGTCATCCTGGGGAGCCTTGCGTTTGTGACTTGCTCGCCTGTTTGGCGCCATGTCATGTGCGCCATCTCCATCGCGTGCATCATCATCCGCCTGTGCGTACATGGCTGCTACTTC
The DNA here is from genome assembly GCA_947311845.1 of Poa pratensis. Lineage (NCBI taxonomy): Eukaryota > Viridiplantae > Streptophyta > Magnoliopsida > Poales > Poaceae > Poa > Poa pratensis. The sequence continues at coordinate 53,828,353 of CAMZMU010000064.1, forward strand.
GAGCATGACTCCGAGATCCTTGACTTGCATGCGTACGAGCTTATGTCTGAGACTTGAGCCCTTCAGGAGGCCTGTGGTGAAGGCATGGATTGCTTGATTGTCGTCTACGTTCTCGCAGCTTGCCTTTGTTTGAATCCACCTTGCCAAGAAGCTTGTAGCTGTTTCATCTGGCTTTTGCACGCAACGAACCAAATCTGTGTATGTATTGGGTCGCTTGTACGTGCCTTGGAAGTGTGTGTGAACACCTTTTCCATGTCATGCCAACTATGAATGCTTTTCTCCGGCAAGTTTTCGATCCAGCTTCGGGCTGTCCCCTCAGCATGAGGGGAAGGAAGCGTGCGGCGACGAGGCCATTGCCTCCGGCAATTTCAACTGCCAGCGCGTAGTCCGACAACCATGAGTTTGGCTTGTCCGCTCCATTGTACCTTTGATGAGTTTTTGACACTGATGTCATGTCTCTGGTACTTGAACGTTGCGGATGGCTGGGCCAAAGCACTCAGGTCCTAGTAGGCATCTTGCTTTCCAGCCTTGATGTCATTGAGACGATGTCGTGCGTCTTGCGGACTGAGCTGCTTGCCATCTCGGCTTGGCTCGTCCTGCGCTGCCCGGCTGTGCCTAGGCTCGTTGTTGTGTCCCGGCTTCCGCCTTCGTGCCTGGGCACTGGTGGTGGGGACTGTGTGCGGTCCCTGCTTCTTCTTGGCGGCGGGGCGTTGTCGCGATTGCCGCCACTCCTTGGCGGCTGCTTGCTGCCCCTGCTTCCGCCTTCATCCCGCCTAGGCGGAGGGGGTGAGGCCTTGCGCCTGTTGCCGGTTCTGGACGCCTCGTCACGCTGCCTTTTGGGAGGTGGTGACTTGCGTGGGTCCTTCTCCTTGTCCTTCCCTTTTCCGTGGCTACTGGAGACGGATCTTCGGGTTGCCACCGGCCGCAGCTTTGCAAGCGTTGGATTTGGATTCCAACTTTCCTCCCCTTGCGTCCGCCATGTCGGCGCGAGAATCAGCACGGGCCTGCTGCTCTAGAGCTTTGTGAGCAAGGATCGATGCGTAGTAATCTTCTCGTCCTTGTCATAGTCATCATTGTTGAGGATGTCCAAGGCGGCTGCAGTGTTGAGGACAGGGGTGCGAGGATGTCCCCGTTCTTGTCCTTACGCTGCGGCGCTGTAGCCCACTCGAAACCAAGCTTTTGGGCAGGGGATTTGAAGTGTCATGATCCCTGCCTTTCTTGCTTTTCTCTCGCCACTTGTCCTGCCGGCTTGGGCAATGGGTGGTGGTGAAAAGATTGCGCTTGGGGTCTAACTTGGCGGTTATCTTGGCGTTTTCCTCCTTGGCTTCGTCGAGGAGGCTCTGGACCTCTGCTTGCTTGCTTTTGAGGTACTCAGTTTGCTCCACCAAGGTGTTTCGAAGTTTCTCCAAATCAGCCGGGTTGGTTTTGTCGTTACCGGCGTGTGCAGAACTTCCGCCAGGGCCGCCATGTTCCTATCTTGCTGGGCTCGCCTTCTCAGAATCTCTTCTTCGGAGCCCCAGGAGGCTCTGGAAACAGTGGATCGGTTGCCGGGGTCCCCAGGTTGGCGGCGTCAGTTGCCGCCGCCTCTCTGAGGCTGCACCGGTGACATCCGCCACAAAAACCTGCTGCATGTTGACGGAGGAGCCCGTAGCCGCCTCAAGGCGGAGGATCAGGTGTAACAAAACACTGCTTGACCCGTTGCTCAAACATGCTGGCAGAATCTTCTTCGGAATCAGAATCTACGTTGACGTGAACGGTAGATCTGGATCCGGCATCCGACATCACATCCTGGAGCGCAGGAAGAATAGATTCGGGATCTTGACTGTTGGGCTGGGAGTCTGATCCCAGTCCCGTCATGCCGACAAAGTGTAGATCTGAATCTGCGGACTCCTCAGGGAGGCAAACTCAGATCCGTCTTGATTGTAGGGCGGGTGGGATGGCGAATAAATTCGCGGCAACCCATACGCCTCAGAAGTGTAGCCGATGAACACATCGACGCCGCCAAACGGCACAACTCCGCATCCGACAATGTAGTCGTCTGCGGGGATGTAGGACTCGTCGCAGCTGATGTAGTGGTTGTCGCCGTAGCGAACAGCGCGGCCGACGGCGATTGTTTCGCCGATGCCGCCAAGGGTTCCCGCCTGGAACGTGACGCCTGACGCCTTAGGCCCCACGGTGGGCGCCAACTGTCGTCGTATCGGCATCTTGGATAGGAGACGGGGTCCTGCTAGCCGAGGGTGAACGTAGGGCAAGAAGGTGGACGTCGTCGAGGTCGGGATTGTACACGGCGGTTTACCCAGCTTCAGGCTCCACGGCGGTGGCGGAGCCCTACGTGCTGCTATAACTCACTATAAGGCAATAGCCGTGAACAGGTTACAATGAGTTGGTTGTATAGTTGATTGGTTGCCCTAAAGGCGTCCCGAGGTCCAGCTTATATAGGCGGCTGGACCTAGGGTTACAAGGTGATTACGTATCCGGCAAGTATACAGAGTCCTAAACCTAGCCGGCAAGTATGCCGCCTTCCTTGGTCTTGGTGGCTTCATGGGCTTCAGTCTTGGGCCTCCTCCTTGCCGGCATCCGCCTTCCTTGGTCGTCAGCTATCTGGGCCCCGGCAGGCAAAGCCTTCACCACCACTGCGGGCCACCCTGGACTAGCCGGATTGATCATGCTGGTGAACCCCTAGTAGGTATATCCCCAACAAAGACCAAAGATGCAACTTGTTTCAAACTAGAGCGGAATTCAATGGCAAGTCCATCAAGGTCATCATAGATGGTGGAAGTTGCCACAAACTAGCGAGCAAAGAACTTTGTGATAAGCTCAACTTGAAGTTCAAGAAGCACCCACATCCCTACCATGTGCAATGGTTGAG